>JAJPUD010000384.1:634541-644785 GCA_023553655.1 Myrmecobius fasciatus | reverse complement strand
CCTTCCCCTTCCCCTTCCCCTTCCCCTTCCCCTTCCCCTTCCCCTATTTACAAAGGTAAGCTAAGAAAGCAAGATCTTTGTTCTCTATCTTCTTCACTGGCATTTCTGCCTTTATTAAGCATCTCTACTAATGCCTGAAAGGTTAGGTGACTTTTTTCCAGGATTACACTTCTTATGTCAGATCAATGACTTTCTTAGTGTACAAACCCAATAATGTAGTATCTGGTTCAAAGGGTATGAACATTTTAATCATTTTTTGCATTATTCTAAATTGTTTCCAAAATGGTTATATCATTTTACAACTCCACTAACAAGTTTTCAGGATGCTCATCATCACATAATTACTCCAACATTGACTATTGCCATTTTTTGTCATTGTTGCCAATTTATAGGATTTGAGGTGAAACTTCAGGGTTGCTTTGATTTAATTTTGATTCTCACTTCTCTTCTTATTATTGTGATTTTGGACATTTTCACATGGCTATGAATATTTTGTATTTCTTCTTTTGAGACCTATTTGTTCAGAATTGAATGGCTATTAAGTCTCATAAAATATATTAATTATTTATGTATCTTGGATACCAAACTTTTATCAGGGAAATTTGATACAAATTTCCTTTTTCTATTTGACTGCTTTCTTTCTTATCCTAGATACATTGATGTTGTCTGTTTCGAATAATCAAAATTATCTATTTTATTTTTTATAATTGCTTCTATCTCTTGTTGGTTAAAAATATATCTCTTACCCACACCTATAAGGAGTATATAATCTGCTCCTCTTCTATTTTTTAAATGGTGTTTTCTTTAATATTAAGGTTAAACATCTATTTAGAATGTATTGTAGAATATGGTGTAAAGTATTAGCCTAAGCCTAATTTTTGTCAGACTGCTTTCCAGTCATTATTATTTTAGCAATAATGTACTTACTAGAATAAAATCTGTCCCTAATTGATCATAAAAACCAAATATTCTCTTTATTGAGAACTGTGCTTTTGCCTATGCTTAATGCATGTAAATTTAATTCTCATATGTTCTTAACCCATGAAAGTAGTTAAGAAGTTAATCAAACTAAAGGACACAATAAGTAGACACAAATATTGTGCCAACATTAGGTACTTAGTAGAATTTCTAAAACTGAAATAGTTATTCAGAGATGCTTTTTCTGGTTGCCTATATACACTTCCTTCAACAAAAATGTATTAAGTGACTACTATGTGTAAAGAGAAAAGCACTGTAACATAGTAGATAGATATTAACATACATAACATAAAAATTTTTTTTAAAGTAGGGCTGGCTTGCTGAATAGAGTAGAAGGCAAGATATTCCTAAAATTCTTTCTGACTTAGCATAGAAATTTTTAAAATATATTTTTATTTAATTAAATTTCCCAATTACATGTAAAAGAACTTTAACATTTATTTAAAAAGTTTTTGAGTTCCCAATTCTCTTTCTGACTGTGCATGTAAAACCTATATCAGATTGCTTGTACTCTTGGAGAAGGGGATGGGGAGGGAGGAGGAAGAAGGGAAAAAATGGAAATAAAAATCTTATAAAAGCAAATGTTGAAAACTAAAAAACAAAGCAACAACAAAAAACAAATTCTCTCCCTCCCTCTTGCCTCTCCTCTCTCCTTGAAAAAGCAAGCAATTTAATATCAACTAACACATCGATTGTGTTTGACAGTATATGCAATATTCTATGTTTATTATCTCTTACCTTTACAAAGAAGGCAGTCAGGGTTCCTGCCTTTTGTTAACTGTGTGATAGCTGTGATTAAGAAGCTATCTGCCTGCTCTTAATCTAAATAAGTTCTAGCCTTTCTATGTAATTGGACTGGAGTTGAGATAGCAGCAAGTGGCATTGAAGAGATAAAGCCCAGAAGCTAACAGCAGAGAGATTCTGTGCACCCAGAAATCAACATGAGTAGCACAGTACACAGCTGAGATTATATTCATGAGGAAGAGAAGACAGCTCCTCTCCGTGCCTGAGAGCCTTGCACCTTCCATCTTCTGCTGGGTGCAGTGGGTCCCCAAGGGAGGGTGGTAAGGGACTATACTGGTTATCTTTCATCAGCTCCAAAGCCACAACTTCCTTGTACCAACAAGACAACTTCCACCTCCTGCTGCCAGCCCAACTTCCTAATTGGGATGTGAAGAATTTGTGGTGTAAAGAGAACCAAACTTCCACTTGGCCCCAGTCCTTCCATCTATTACTGTAACTTATTCCTTGATGGAAGAGGAAGAATAAAGTTGGTAGGACATAAGATTTATTTCTCCTATTGTGCAGATACAAGTCTCCTATTGTGCCCTATCCTGCCTAATCACTACCATTTAGAGGGGGAAAAAAATTAGTGAAGCAGGGCTGCCTATCTGCCCATCTGGCTACATGCCTCCCATCACATATTATATTTGCCTCTAGTATTATCTTCTTCTTCTTTTTAAAATATATTTCCTTTTTTTAAATTAAAGCTTTTTAATTTTCAAAACATATGCATAGATAACTTTTCAACATTAACCCTTGCAAAATCTTGTGTTCTAATTTTCCCCATCTTCCCCCACCCCTCCCCTAGGTGGCAAGTAATTCAAAATATGTTAAACATGGTAAAATATATATGTTAAATCCAATATATGCACATATATTTATACAATTATCTTGCTGCACAAGAAAAATCAAATCAAAAAGGAAAAAAATGAGAAAAAATAAAATGCAAGCAAAAAACAACAAAAAGAGTAAAAATTCTATGTTGTGATCCACACTCGGTTCTCTCACTTCTCTCTCTGGGTGTAGATGGTTCTCTTCATCACAACATCATTGGAATTGGCCTAGATCATCTTATTGTTGAAAATATTCCATAACAATGTTATGGAATTCCATCACATACCATAACTTATTCAAACATTCTCCAACTGATGACTATCCACTCAGTTTCCAGTTTCTGGCCACAAACATTTTTGTATGTGTGGTCTAACATTATCTTCAATCTCCTTTCGGAATAGGATTGGCATCCTCCATTCCATGAATGTTCTTTTGCCTGTCATATCCTTCATATCCCAGTGACTCAGAACCTCTGTAGGTATTTCCACAAACCCCATTCTCCATACCCCACTACCCAATTCTTTATTCCTGTCCCCTTCAACCATCCCATTCCAAATTTCCAATCAAACACCAGCCATCTTTTCTACTCAGCATTGTGAATGCTTGTTGCATAGCTAATAAATTTCCCTTCATCCTAAATCTTTTCCTCTCTTTCTCCTTCCATTTCCTAGCCATTGCTGAAAGTTGGTTCCCTCCCAGTGACACAACCTCCTTGGCCACCCTTTCTAGTACTGGCTGTAATTTTCATTCATTCCCCTCAGTTCACTGGTACATGTAAGGGTCCTAAAATACTCTTTGTTCTCAAAGCTTTTTCTACATTTTCCCCCTGCCTCTATCACTCAGGAACTTCTTCTCCTTTGAGGTTCATGTTCTTCATACCAATCAAAATCCTGGTAGCCCAGGATCCCCTCCCCTACACCTTTCTCAACAAGTTTAGTACACAACCCACAATTTTTCTCTTCTTCCTAATTTTTGCTCTCATAATAGGAGCCTTCAACAAAACATTGACTCTTCCTCAAATACCACACAATTACTCAGCTGCCTCTCCATCCCACCTCAATCATACATGAAGATAAACATACCCTTGATCTTCTCATTACGCACAAAGGTACTGTTTCCACATTTTCAAGAATTCCAAATTTTCCTTATCTGACTATAATCTATTGACTTTTTGTGTTTTCTATTTTCCTTACAAAACCAACCCTTTGTCCATAGAATGACCTTCAATCCTTAGTCTCCTTCAATTCTCTCCTAGTCCATCTCCCCTGCACCAGTCATTTTTACCTCTTCTCCCCATCTTGACACTTTGGTGAACCAGTTCAACTCTATACTATCCTCCTTTCTTGAATCCGTAGCTCTGTTATCATTTCACCAATTATGTCCTGCCAAGCCTCAGCCTTGGATCATTCATTCCCTGCTTTCAATGCCCTGTGTATGAGGCTGAACAAAGTTGGAGAAAGTCACGCAATTATGACTTGGTCCACTAAAAATTTGTTATACTTTCTCACTACTGCTAGGCAATTCTTTTATACTTGCCCTATCAGTTCATTCTCCACAACAGCTCTTCCAAACCTTTTTATCCCTCCTCATACTTCCCATGGGTCTCCTTCCCCATCCTCTCAGCTGAGAACTTTGCTTCATATTTTATTGAAAAAATTGGGGCTATTTCCTGTGAGTTCTATCTTTGCTCCTCTTCCCCTACTCATATCATACATAAGCCTTCTGCTACTCTCTTCCTTTGTCCCTGTCTCATAAGGTGAGGTGGCCTTACTTCTTATCAAGACTAAACTCCTTACCTGTTCAAGCAATACCCTTCCATATCTTCTAGCAAATTATCTCCTCTATCATCCCCACTCACTTATTTTCAATCTCTCCTTATCTACTGGCTGTTTCATTATTACCTACAAATGTGTCCATGTCCCATTCATCCTTTAAAAAACTCTTACTTGATCCTTTCATCCCCAAAAATTGTCATCCTAGATCTCATTTCTTTAGTAGCTTAGTCCATCTATAATAGGCATTTTCTTTTTTTTTACTCTCTTCTTAATCCTTTATGATATGGTTTCTAGTCTCATCATTCCACCAAAACTATTCCCTCGAAAATTACTAGTGATCTCTTAGATGACAAACTCAATCATCTTTTTTCAATCTTCATTATCCTTGACCTCTATTAATGATTTCTTCCCTCTGTTAATCATTTATTTATCCTATATGTAGCTTTTAAAAATATATTTTTGCATGTTGTCCCCCCCTATTAAGATTGTGAGCTAAGGACAAGGCCTGGCACATGGTAGGCATTTAATAAATGATTATTGATTTATTGATTAGCCAGAAGTCACTATCAGACCAACAGGAGCCACCAAGCACACAAGGACATTGATCAAAGATATTCTGCCACAGTGCAAGTATGAGTGAACTCCTATGTATATGCTGAGATCATATGTATTCCCTAAACATATGCTCTTTATGTGCAACTCCTATATGTTCTCACTCTCCTTGATGTTGTATATATTTATAGGAGAAAATAGCCCAGGTTTATGGGAGAAATATTATGTGGTAACTTTTTCTAATCCCTCATAATTCTAGTGTTTTTCCTTTCTTAATTATGTCTTATTAATCCTGCATAAAGCTTGTTGTATATTTTGGTTTTTTGCCTATCTTCTCTAGTACATTATAAAATACTTAAGGGAAGAAACTGTCTTTTGCTTCTTTTTATATCTCAGGCACTTAGCACAGTATCTGGAACATAGTAGCACTTAACAAATGTTTATTGATTGATTAATTTTTCCATTTTAAATGCCTTTCCTTTGAATCATTTATGTTTTTTGACTGACTAGAGAAAAAAATAAAAGCTTGTCTGGGAGCCCAGTAGCAATGGTTTTGAGTTGATGGAGATTCACCGAATATTTTGAATCTTGGGGTAGGTATGCTAGAGGCTTCATGTGTGAAGAAAGGGTATGCTATATAAGTTGGCAGAACACCAAACAGAGTTTAATGAGAGTAAAAGAGAATTCCAGACAAAATAGTCTTGAGGAGACAGAGAACTCTGTCAGTTAGGGGGACAAAGGGAGAGAAGGAGGGGTAAAGAAGAAAGAAAAGGGGGTAAAACTCATAAGTGAAACTTTACAGTTATGGTAGCAACTGAATTAAACCTTGAAAGATTTCAGCAAGTATCAATGATGAAGGAATATATTCCAGTCTTGAGAAAGAAATGGTCTGTACTGAATAAAAGGAGATGAAGATTCAGATTATAGAATAGCTACTAGTCCAGTTGAATTGGAAGGTATATAATATCTGATATAAGACTGTAAAAGTAGTATGGAGTCTGGCTATGGAGGATTTAGAATATTAGACTATGCCATTTCTATTTTGTCCTATGAGGAATAGGGAGCCCCTCAATGTTTTTGAGCACAGAAATGGCAATGATCAAGTCTATGTTAATAATAAGATTATTTTGGTAGCTGGGCAAATAGGGCTTGATTTATACTTAACAATCTGGCTCCATTATTAAAAACAGCTGTGTGACCTTGAGCAAAGTCTCTTAGTTTCTCCTAACCTCAGTTTCCTCATTGGTAGAATGGGTCTGAAAGTAGCACTTTGCGCATAGAATTATTGTGAACATCAAATGAGATACTTTATGAAGAACTAGAGGTCATCATTAATCACAAAATAGATAAGTTTGACTATATCAAGTTAAAAAGTTTTTGTACAAACAAAATGAATGCAGACAAGATTAGAAGGGTAGCAGTAAACTGGGAAAATATTTTTACATCCAAAGGTTCTGATAAAGGCCTCATTTCTAAAATATATCGAGAATTGACTCAAATATATAAGAATTCAAGCCATTCTCCAATGGATAAATGGTCAAAAGATATGAACAGACAATTTTCAGACGAAGAAATTGAAACTATTTCCGGTCACATGAAAAGGTGCTCCAAGTCACTATTGATCAGAGAAATGCAAATTAAGACAACTCTGAGATACCACTACACACCTGTCAGATTGGCTAAAATGACAGGAAATGATAATGATAACTGTTGGAGGGGATGTGGGAAAACTGGGACATTGATACATTGTTGGTGGAACTGTGAACGGATCCAACCATTCTGGAGAGCAATTTGGAGCTATGCTCAAAAAGTTATCAAACTGTGCATACCCTTTGACCCAGCAGTGTTTCTATTGGGCTTATATCCCAAAGAGAGCTTAAGGAAGGAAAGGGACCCACATGCGCAAGAATGTTTGTGGCAGCCCTTTTTGTAGTGGCAAGAAACTGGAAATTGAAAGGATGCCCATCAATTGGAGAATGGCTGAATAAATTATGGTATATGAATGTTATGGAATATTATTGTTCTGTAAGAAACGACCAACAGGAGGATTTCAGAGAGGCCTAGAGAGACTTGCATGAACTGATGCTGAGTGAAATCGGCAGAACCAGGAGAACTTTATACACAGCAACAAGACTATACGATGATCAATTTTGATGGACATGGTTCTCTTCAACAAAGATGTGATTCAAACCAGTTGTTCAGCGATGAAGATAGTCATATACATCCAGAGAGAGGCCTGTGGGAACTGAGTGTGAACCACAACACAGCATTTTAACGCTTTCTGTGAATATTTCCATGCATTTTGTTTTCCTTCTTAGGTTGTTTTTTCTTCTTCTCTTTCTAGATCTGATGTTTCTTGTGCAGTAAGATAACTGTATAGATATGTATACATGTATTGTATTTGTCATATAATTTATCCTATTTAGCATGTATTAGATTACCTGTCATCTAGGGGTGGGGGGTAGGGGGAAGGAGGGGAAAAGCTTGGGAAAAAAAAGTTTTTGCAACGGTCAATATTGAAAAATCACTCATATGTTTTGTAAATAAAAAGCTTTATTTATATATATATTAAAAAAAAGATAAGAAAAAGAAATCTTTACCTTGAAAATATAAATTAAAAAACAGTTTCAAGGAATTAGGATTGTTGAATTGTAAGAGAAATACTTATGGACATTATTTAAAGAAAAATAAATTGAAGTGATTATAAAAAAAAAAAAACCAAAAAAACACAAATGAGATACTTTATGTGATGCACAAGAACCATAGAAATGTGAGGTACTATTATTATTTTTACCCAACTATTCCTACACACAGTCCTTCAGCAATAAATATTTTTCCTATAATATCCTATTAGGTCAAGAATAATAAATAGGTTCTTAGACTTCCTATGGAAGTTAAGAAAATGTAGGTAGTTTTAATAGAGTCTAGAACATACTTCTACTGCTCTGGGTTAGTTGGAGAAGATATGAGAATGTTAGTCCTATTTAATAGGTCACTTATTCATTTATTTGCAAAATAACTTTTTGATCACCAATACATTTTGAAGAAGAGATACCAGCATGATATTATGAGAGCCAGAGAAACTTTATTCTAATTGGAGGAGGGGGCAAGGAAATCATCTACATGCTGCCATATTTGGAGATGCTATTTTTAGATAGTGAGAGAGAAAAGGCATGCAATGAGAATAAAAGTCATTCTCCAAATCCTGGCTGTAATGGGCTTGGTTTTTTTCAGTGACCATTTCTTCACCCCTTCTACATGCCTGTTTTTGACTCTACATACAACATTCTCTTTGCCATCTCTCCAGCTTTTTAATTAGAAATATTGTCCTGATTTTATTTTATTTTTTAAAGAAAGAGAACTGGAATCTTTAGACTATCCCACATTCTTCATTTGAACTGCTAACTTTCAATCACTAGCTGTGTTTTATTCTGTGGCAAAGGACTCTGGGCAAATGGCCACATCCCACACCCTGAAATCCAGTGGCTGAGGTTTTTTGTAATATTTTCTTAGGTCTGGATAGTCACACTATATTGGTTTCAGAATGGTGCAAGTAGAAAAAAAGTTGGGTTTGGGGACAGGAGACCTGTATCACAATCTTGAATGCTATTTACTGCCTGTAGAACTTTGAATAAGATTCTTAACCTCTTTAAATCTTAGTTTCCTCATTTGTAAAATGAAAAAATTGACTAGATAACCTTTGAGATTTCTTCCATTTTAAAATCTATGATCCTATATTTCAGCTAAGTAAAACTTCCGCTTCTTCCTATATACTCTAAAATGTTTTCATCTGTTTATTCACTGGCCACTATTTATTTGGTCTTGCTATCCTATATCTAACCATGGAGTATATCAGGGCTTCTTAAATTTTTTCCTGTCACTCCTTTTTGCCAGAGAAATTTTTACATGACCCCAGATATATAGGTATATAAAATAAATATATAAATCAAATATTTACTGATAATAATTCATAATTTTTTGACCTCCACATTCAGTTATAAGATCCCATATGCCATCCTAAACCATAAGTTTAAGAAGCTAGATCAGGGATTCTTAACTTAGGCTCAGTGTAGAGATTTCAGAGGATCCATGAACTTGAATAAGGGAAAAAACCAACTCACTTTATTTCAATATAATTGGTTTCCTTTGTAATTATAGGTATTTTATTTTATGCTTTAAAAAATTTTTGTTCTGAGAAGGGATCCATAGACTTTACCAAATTTTCAAAGGGATCCAGGACACAAAAAAGGATTCTATATAAAGATTCTATGATTGAAATAATTATTTGTTTTAGATCTTTAACAAAAAATGCTTCACTCAACATTTTCTTGCATCTCTTTATTTTCCAACCCCCTCTACCCCCTGCTTTTTGGCCTTAATTTTAAAATCTTCTCTATTTTCTCTTTTCTACTTTTATTTTTAGATTTTGTAAGCTGTTTTTGTTGTATCCATAAGTGAAAACCAACTTTAAATCCTTCAGAATTCAGCTGTAATAATGGAGGTATATTGTTATATTATCTTTAATTAAACTTAATCTTCATTTGTGTCCACAAATTTTGTTGCAAATACTTCAGTCCAAATAAATGCATATATTCATAATATATTTTCACTGAAAACTGAAAATTTTAAATATTAGTATGTTATCCTAAAGGGTTAAAGTGATCCTAAAGATTCTAAGGAAAATGATGTCTGTCTTTCTAAGATTTTATGAATTTTACCTTAAACTCAGCCTCTTCCATGTTAGTTATCTAAAAACATGTGGATTGCTTTTTAATCAACAGGACAGAATATTTTGCCTTCTGGGTGCTTACCAAAAAATTAATACTAAAACTTGCCAATCTTTCATTCAAGACATCTGATATTTTAGAAATATATATTATTAAAGCCTTTTCTTTTCTTTTTTTTTTCTTTCTTTTTTCTTTTTCTTTTTTTTTTTTTTTTTTTTGCTGAGTCAATTGGGATTAAGGGTCACACGGCTAGGAAGTATTAAATGTTCTAGCCACTTAGCTGTCCCCTTTTTGCTCAGTTTTAAAGGTTAAGGTCTGCTACTAGAGTACAGGGGAGATTGTCCCAATCTTCCTTTAAAGGGAGATAGGGGATTCACACGGCACTGAGGCCAGTACTGCAGGCTTTCCCACTGTGCTGGGTGGGCCTGGCTGGGATTCATAGCTCAATATTTTCCTTCTGTAGTTGGATTGGAAGTTTCACAGGAAATCTGGTGCTCCACTAGCCTTCTGCATCAATACAGAGTAGCCAACATTGCTGCATTTTAGTTAAGAGCCTCCCACTTCATTCCCTTCCTGGGCCTGTGTCTTTTCAATC
>JAJPUD010000384.1:546485-634441 GCA_023553655.1 Myrmecobius fasciatus | reverse complement strand
TCTATCCACTGCGCCACCTAGCTGCCCCAAGCCTTTTATTTTCAAAACATATGCATGGATAATTTTTTAACACTGACCCTTGCAAAACCTTGGGTTCCAATTTTTCCCTCTCTTCTTCCTACCCTCTCCCATAGATGGCAAGTAATTCAATATATGTTAAACATGGTAAAGATATACACTAAATCCAATATATGCATGCATATTTATACAATTATTAGAAATATATTTTATGGAAATCTAAACTATTCATTCTGTATTGTTAAAATAT
This sequence comes from Myrmecobius fasciatus, assembly GCA_023553655.1. NCBI lineage: Eukaryota > Metazoa > Chordata > Mammalia > Dasyuromorphia > Myrmecobiidae > Myrmecobius > Myrmecobius fasciatus. Next base: position 634,173 of record JAJPUD010000384.1, on the reverse strand, counting down.
CAACATATATACACATAAAGACATAGACACATACACATGCACATATAAAATAATATCTTTCTCATGAAAAGCTATCACAAATTCAATTATAGGAATATTTTCTATATAATTTAGATTACATCAAATCATATATATAATGAGCTCCTTAAGGGCTTATCTATTTCTATATATGTATATATATATGTGTGTGTGTATGTGTGAGTATGTATGTGTATACTGGCTGATAGAGCACAAAAATGATTGAAAAAAGAATTGTTAAGTACTTATGGAACTTGGACTTAAAATCTCATAATACCTTTCTTTTCTTAATTATTTTCTTTTTGTCTTGGTTATAGTTTGCTTGTACAACAGGGAGTATCTTCTACCTCTTTGTATCCCTAGTATTTAACACAGTGCTTAGCATATAACAGATATTTAATAAATATTTTTTGACTTACACCCCATACTCACAAAGAAACTTCCTTTATAACACAGAAATATGGTAAAGAAAAACAAACCAATGCATTGGCCATGTCTGTGTCTGTGTCTATTAGCCATTATATGCCTTCTTCTGTACCATGTCTCCGGAGAAGAACTTTATTTCCCAAATAGTCCTCTGGAATCCATATTGATCATTGAATTTATAAGAATTGTGTTATCCTTCAGTGCTGTTTTCCTTTATGCTGTTGTGTAAATTGTTCTCTTGGTTTTGCTTACTTTGCTCTGCATCACTCCATCCAAGCCATTCCACATTTTAGGTATAATTATTATTATTATTTGCTTTTTTGCTGAGGCATTTGGGGTTAACTGACTTGCCCAGGGTCACACAGCTAGGAAGTGTCTGAGGCCAGATTTGACCTCAGGTCCTCCTGACTTCAGGGCTGGTGTTCTATCCTCTGAGCCACCTAGCTGCCCCGGTATAATTATTTTTAAGAGACCAAAACTTTTATATTTCAATAAGTACTATCCTTTTCAGTATTATCATGTTGTCTGTCTATATATAGTATTCCCTCTGGGGTTCTTCCTCTCAAACTCTCAGTTAGCACTTCTAAAACTATGATTTATGAGTCCCAATCAGTGGATTCATTTGTAACAGTTAGCCAGTTCAACATCAATATTATACAATGATCAACTCTGATGGACGTGGCTCTTTCCAACAATGAGATAACTGATGCTAGTTCCAAGGATCTTGTGATGAAGAAGGCCATTCAGAGAGAGGACTGTGGGAACTGAATGTGGATCATAACATTACATTCTCATACTTTTTGTTGTTGTTTGCTTGCATTTTGTTTTCTTACTCATTTTCTTTCCTTTTTGATCTGATTTTTCTTGTGCAGCAAAAAAAAAATGTACATATTGGATTTATACATATTGGATTTAACATATATTTTAACATGTATAGCATATACTGGATTGCTTGCCATCTAGGGGGAAGTGTGGGGGGAAGGAAGGGAAAATCTAAAACACAAGACTATGCAAGGGTCAGTGTTGAAAAATTATCCATGCATATGTTTTGAAAAGAAAAAGCTTTAAAAATAAAAAAAATTTGAAAGTAAAAAACAAAGAAACAAAAGTTAGCCAATTAATACAATTAATTCAAGAGCAAAGGCATTTATTGAAATGGTAAAGCACAAATAGTAGAAATAAAATATTTTGCTCATAACTCTTGGGTTCAGTCACCCACAAAAACACACCACGTTAGAGTAGATGCATCTATAGGACATACAAATAACCAAGGCAACTAATACCTCCCACACAGCAGATCCTGATGTCTTATTTCTTTTTGTGGTGCTCTTAGGCTGTTTTCACAAGACTTGTAGTTTCACTGGGATCTCTGGGTCTGCTTTTCTCCAAGGCTGCAAGACTTTACATTTGACTCTCTTGACTCATGTGAAAGATTCTTTCTGACTTTCCTCAGTGTTTTCTGTTTTTTGAAGGTTACTGGAAGCAATGAGTAATTTTTCCCCAGCCAAAGGCCATCAGCTTTATAATTCTGCCAAGCGAATTGAAGAACTTTCTGGGAGCTCCTAAAGGAGTAATGAAGTATCATTTCTTCTATATTTCCCTGATAAATGGTGAATGGGCCACTCTTCATTTTGAACATTTTATATTTTGCAAATAGGTGACTCAGGATATCTATTAAATATCTAAAAAAGGGCAGTCTGAAAAAATATGATTTGCTCCACACCCTAATATCTACAATTATTCCAAGGATGCTGCTTTTACTAAAAACAGTTTTAGCATTTCTCCTTTGGGATTGCCTTTAGCACCAACTACTTAGTGTGGTAAATCTTCATTCTTTGAAGGTGGTTTTGAGTTTTAGAAACAGCCAAAAGTATTTAAGAGGGAAATCTGGTAAATAAAGTTGAGGATTAAGCTGGTAATATATTTTTTGGAAATAAATGGGAGGCAAACAAAACAAAATCTAAGGTTTACCTATTAAAATAATAAGACAAAATTTCTCCTGTGACTTAAACAGGGGCTGTAAGCAATTCCAAATAGAGTTCAAAACCAGTTTTAATCAGTGGTAGCATCTTTGAAATGTTTGCATAACCTTCTATAGTGAATCCTTCAAAGGCAATAATACTTATTTCCCTAAATGTTAGTCCTAGAAATGACTTTAGAAATCACCTAGGCTAATTGTTCCTTGTTTTACAGTGGAGGAAACAGACCTGCAGAGGATAAATAAGATGTTCAAGGTCACAGGATCAGTGAGCTCTGGAGTTGGGAATGGAGCCAGTGCCAGATCTTCTGATGCCAAGTCTAGAGTATTTTCCACTACATCTCAGTACAGAAGTCCTGTGACATTATTGTTTTACTTTAAAAAAAAAAATTTTATTAAAGCTTTTTATTTGTATAACACATTTATGGGTAGTTCCCCAGCATTGATCTTTATAAAGCTTTCCATTACAAATTTTACCCCCAGTCCCCTCCCCTCCCCTAGATGGCAGGAAGTCCACTACATGTTAATAATGTTGAAATACTTCACAAGTTATGCAAGAAAAATCCTATCTACAAGACAAAAAAGAAAATCAGAGAAAGGCAACACTATGCAAGCAAATATCAATAGAGATCATGAAAATGTTATGTTGTGGTACATATTTCATATCCCTCTCTCAGGGTGTATATGGTTTTCTTCAGTGAACAATTGGAACTGGTTTGAGACAATTCTTTGTTGCAGAGAGTCATGTCCATCAGAATTGATCATCATGTAATATTGTTGTTGCTGTGTATGATGATCTCCTGGTTCTGCTCATTTCACTCAGCATCAGTTCATGCAAGTCCCTCCAGGCCTCTCTGAAATCATCCTGCTGGTCGTTTCTTACAGAGCAATAATATTCCATAACATTCATATACCATAATTTATTCAGCCATTCTCCAATTGATGGGCATCCCTTCAGTTTCCAGTTTCTAGCCACTACAAAAAAGGGCTGCCACAAACATTCTTGCACATGTGGGTCCCTTTCCCTCCTCTAAGATCTCTTTGGGATATAGGCCCAATAGAAACACTGCTGGGTCAAAGAGTATGCACAGTTTGATAACTTTTTGAGCATAGCTCCAAATTGCTCTCCAGAATGGTTGGATCCGTTCACAGTTCCACCAACAATGTATTAGTTATACACACATATTTTATACCACACATGTATATATGTATACACATGTGAGTGTAAGCTTTTGTCTTTAACAAATAAGACAAGAATCTTATATCTTTAACTTTGTATTTCCAGGGGCTATTATTAGTGTCTTGTATATAGAAGATGCTTAATAAGTGCTTATTAAATTGAATTTCATTTTAGAAAAAAAAATTATAGATGGGATGTAGTAGAGAGAGGCTACTGAATATGCTTTTCCATTTTTCTATCTTGATGGTGATGATTATTTGAGGGGGAGAAGTGAAACTTCCATTAGCATTAATGCTATACTTTTCACAAAGCAAAATACATCCTGCTGAACTAATGACTCTAGAAATTACAAACTTAACTTCTACATTTGAAGAAATAGCACAAACATTTTCGCAACGTAGTTAATTTATAAATTCCAAAGAAGTGTATTCGAATCTTTTTCTTTCCAACCCAGTGATTGTCATCTAATGACATAGTATCCCAGGAAGTGTTGGTGGAATGTACCCACAGAAACATCCTGGAGCCTCTGAAGTCACTCTTTAAAATTTGAGATCTAGCTCTGCCATCTATTGGTGGTATATGAGGTGTGTATGTGCATATTTGTGTTTGAGGGCTAACAAAGTACTATGAGATCTACTAAATAAAATAGGGAGCTCTGTATGTTGATCAAGAGTGTCTGCCACTTTGAAGGTAGATTGATAAGCTCAGAGTCAAATGAAAGAGAAAATCCCTAGAGAGTAAATTATTTCTTGCCCTGTATGAATTTAGTCTAGTGAGGTAAGATATGTTCATGTGAAAGTGGACACAAAATAGATAAAAGCTGATAAAGATGGGAGAGAGCACTGCCAGCTATGGAATATTGGGAAAGCTTCAAGTAGAGCAGAGCTGCTTAAATTTTTTCCACTCGTGACCCTTTTTCACCTGAAAAACTTCAATACAACTCTGTTTATAAAGGAATATAAAACAGATATACAAATCAAACATTTACTGATTATAAATCATAAAGAAATTTATTTTAACACAACTCTTTAGTATATATAATTTTACCATTTATTAAAGACAAAAGCAAATTTGTATACAAATGAGATGGATGTGCTTATTTATTTAGATCTTGGCAGAATATTTGATATGTTTTACTGGTGCCAGATTTTTCCTGACCCCCACATTTAGTTACATGACCCCACATGGGATCATGACCCACAGTTTTTAAGAGGCTTTGGTGTAGAAGGAGATATTTAAATTGATCACTGAAGGAAGTTGTGGATACTAAGACAAAGAGGTGAGGAAGGAAGATATTCCAAATATGAGAACAACCAGAGAAAAGACACAGAGATAGGAAATGGGGATGCCCTGTGTGAGGACCAGCAAGAGGGCCTGTCTGGTTTAGCTGAAAAGTGTATGAAGAATCATAATGGGTGTTAAACCTGAAAAGATAAGATGGAGTCAAACAGCAAGATTTTAAAATCCTAGAGGTAATAGAGACCTACTAGAGTTTATTGGGGGCAGCTAGGTGAGCCAATGAATAGAGTGCCAGTCCGGGAGTCAGGAAGACTCATGTTCCTGAGTTCAGATATTGCCTCAGACACTAACTAGCTTTATGACTATGAGCAAGTCACTTAGCCCTATTTGTGGCATTTTCCTTATCTTATTAGCTGGAGAAGGAAAGGGCAAACCATTCCAATGTCCTTGCCAAGAAAACTCCAAATAAAGAGTCAGACATGACTGGAAAATGACTGAGCAGAGTTTATTGAATTTTTATTGATTTGTGCTTTGGGGAAATCATTTTGACTAGTTTGAAGAATGGTTTGGAGTGAAGAAAGATATAAAGCAGGGAATACAGTTAGGACATAATATTTCAGAAGTACAAATGAAAGTCCAGGAGGGCCTGAAACTATGAGAGAGTCTATGAGAGATTCATTGAGCATAAGAAGTGACAAGTTTTAGCAGCTTCCTAGATGATGAATAGATTCATGGATAATATTGATAGGAATGATGTGCCCTTGACAGAAATGAGGAAGACTGGAAGCAAGGGAGATTTGAGGAGAAAGATAATCAATCCAGTTTTATACATGTTGAGTTTGAGATGCCAATGGGATGTCTTCTTCAAATGTCTAATAGGTACCTGGTGATGAGCAACTTGAGATCAGGAGAAATCAGGATAGGATGTGATCTCAGAGTCATTAACCATATGAATTGATTAAGTTGCCAAGAGAAACTAAAGGGAGAGAAAAGAAGGCCCCAGAGAATGGCTTCCCTACTAGTTAAAGAAGAGACAAATGATCAATGGAGAGATGGGTAAAGGGACAGAATCAGAAGCAGCAGAATATTTATTTCTCACAATTCACAGCCAAGCTCCACTGGAATCAGGACAGGAATCTATTTCCTTTACCTATAATTCCATTTGTACTCTATATCAATTCATTTCATTTCTGGAAGGTTTTTCTTTGGACAAACTCAGAGTTTGTTACTTTCCATCCCTTAGCTTCTTTGTGTTAATTTATTCTCCTCTTGTCTTTTTTCCCCTCCATCATTTTTTGTCTGAATTCTTAGGACCCACCTTCTTTGGGTATTTGTCTATGGAGTGTAGATATAAAACCTTCAGGAATTTCAGGATTTTCACTTGCTGATTATCTTCAAGAGGTTTTTTTAAGACTTAAGATTGCATGACATAATAGAAAGAGCTCCACATTTGGAGTTTTGTGTTTGTTGCTTACTAGGAATGTCAACACATTAATTAACCTCTATGAGCTTCATTTTGTTCACATTCAAAATGGGATTAATGTTAATATTTATATTACTTAATACTGCAAGCATATCGTGAGAAAAGTACTTGATAAATCTTTCCTTTAAATCTAGAACAGTAATTTGTTAAGTGTGGGGATTTACCATGTGCAAACTCCTTTTAACTATAAATTTTGTTTACAATTTATATTCCTAGAGTTGTCTGGGAGTTCTGAGCATTGAAATGAATTGGCTGTGGTGAAATAGCTAATCTGTGTCAGATTCAGGATCTGATGTCAGGACTTCCTGATTCTAAGACCAACTACCATTCTGATTCTCACAGAAACCCTAAATGTGCTATAAATGGGAGTTGGTAATTTTTTTTTTGGTTATTATTACATTGTTCAGGTCTTGAAGTCTAGTTACACGAACTTGAATAAACACCATCCTGGAGCCTCTTCTTTTTAAATTTTGTTTCTTTTTCTTTTCCTGTTACAATAGATCTCAAAGAGATTGACAATGATGTCTTTTTTTTTTTTTTTTTTTTTTCAAGGAACCAGAGATAGGACATGAAAAGATAGAATCTCTGAATAGGTCAAGGACATGTGTGTGTCCAGGGGAGCATCAAAAGAAAATGTTTTTAAGTGAAATGGGGAGAACTAAAAGTTATAAAATGGCATTAAGTAGAAATGTAAATAGGGCCAATGCAAATTCTATGACTTAAAGAATTCTCACAGGTGTGATTTTTTTTAGGAAAAGAATTAGAAAATAAACTAAGATTCTTAGACACAGAGAAGTTGCTGACTGGTAGTTGTAAGTGCCAAGACTTCCCCTATTTTGTAAAAAACAGAGGTCCAGGACCTATTTTTATCCTAGTGGTAAAATTATAGCATAGTACTTTAATGGATTCTGAGGCAGATCTATAGAACCCTTAAGAGTATGACCTAGGAACCACAGAGATAAAAAGGATTACTTAGATGAACTTCCAACAGAGAGAATGGAAAATGAATACTTAGGGCAAACCTAAAGTTATCAGATATAACAAACTTTGGGGACCCAAGTTTAAATAGTTGCAGTGACAATTCTGAAAGTCCTGAGATTTGTGAAGATGCTGCTAATGTGATAACTAGCTTACCTCTAACATATGGAAGATGTCAACAATGAAATATGAGGTTCTGGATCAAGAATCACAATAAATCCCAGTTTTCTTTCCTTAAATTAAAAAGCTTAACCTTCAAGGCCATCTCAATAAACTTTGGATAGAAAATGTCTTCTGCATCCAAAGAGAGAACTATGGAGACTGAATGTAAATCAACATATGCTATCTTCACTCTCCCCGCCCCCCTTTCTTCTTTTTTTTTTTTTTTCTGTCATGGTTTTTCCCTTTTGTTCTGATTTTTTTCTCTCTCGACATGGTTCATAAAGAAATATATATTTTGGGGGCAGCTAGGTGGTGCAGTGGATAGAGCACCAGCCCTGAAGTCAGGAAGTCCTGAGTTCAAATTTGATCTCAGACACTTAACATTCCCTAGCTATGTGACCCTGGGCAAGTCACTTAACCCCAATTGCCTCAGGGAAAAAAAGAAATATATATTTTTTAAAATTAATGTATGTATAACCAGAAAAAAAGAAAAAAAAAGGCTTACCCACAGCAAAGAAATAGATTGAGGTTTTTCTAGATCTTTTTGCTTTTCCTATCACTTTAGTGCCTACCTCATTGTATCCAACACAATACTGAACATGGAGTAGAAGTTCAATAAATATTTTATCAGGTTTAGTGCTCAGTACATAAGACATTTACATACCTGCAAAATGGTATGAAACTACAACAGACTTGAAATATCTAGCACACTAGAAAAAAAATCTGCAAATTAAACAAGATATCAAAAGTCAGTATGGTGGAGTACTCTTGAGAAAAGACAAATAAACTAAAATGTCATTACTTAATGTTAGGAAAAACTTAGGAAAATTTACTACTTTTTCTAAAGTACCAAAATACATGTTTTCTAAAGATTTTGGGGGCAATTAATTTTTCAAGTAACATTTTATAAAATAGCTGAATTTAAAAATGGAGATGGAATGGGGTAGATTTTATTTATTTTTGATAATTACATTTTATTTCATTTTCCAAAATCAGCCTTCTCTCTCTCCTACTTCCCTCTTCTTACCTTGAGAAAGCCAGAAAAATAAAACCTGTACAAGCATATATAAGTGAACAAAACAAAATTTCTCATTGGTCACATGTTTAAAATGTCACAATCTGCTTTTTGAGGTGATCTCTGAGGAGGTAGACAGCATATTTCATCAAGAGCATTCAAGAATTGTGGTTGGTCATTGCTGATCAGCATTCTCAAGTTTTCTTCTCCTCCTTTCTTCCTAATATATTTTGTTTTAATCATCATAGATCCATTTTCTGAGTCTCTCACTACTCTCCCACTCCCATTGTGAATACAAATAAAACAAAAGCCATTATTTACATGTATGTCAATTAAAACAAATTTCTGTGTTGGTTGTGTACTAAAAATGTGTCTCATTCTTAGTCCTCTAAGAATTCTCCATCAGTAGGTAGGCAGCATGGCTTCATCACTAGTCCTCTGGTTGCTCATTACAATGAAAAGTTATCAGTGTAATAATATTTTATCACATTCATATACCATAATTTGTTCATCCATTCCTCAATTTATAAGTACCTCCTCAGATTCCCATTTTTTTGCCATACATATTTTTGTAGATTCCTATAATTTGTTTTGCTTTGAATGAATCCCTCCTTTAATAGACAGCTATGTGGTATAACGCATGCAGCTCAGAGTCTGGAGTCAGAAAGATTCATCTTCCTAAGTTCAAATCTGACCTTAGGCACTTACTATCTGTGTGACCCTGAGCAAGCCGCTTATTTTTCCCTGTTTGCCTAAGTCTCTTATCCATAAAATGAGCTAGAGACATAAACCACTCCAGTATCTTTGCCAAGAAAATCTCAAATGGGATCATGAAGCATTAGACACGATTGAAATAATTGAATAATAATAACAATCCCTCCCTAAATCTATCCTTCCTCTATATCCTATTAATCAGTTCTCAATTTTTTTCTCCCTCATTTTTAAGTGAAATCTGTTTCTCTACCTAATTCTACATATGTATTTATTCTTCCTTTTTTTTTAAGAGTCAACTGCTCCCCTTTACCTCATCTTCCTTATTTTTATAAAGCTCTAAGATACTTTCATTATGTGGAAAAAAATTTCCCTTCCTTTTTCTCCCCTTATTCCCACATGTATTCTTCTTCCCTTCTGTTTCAATTCTTTGATTCTTCTTCTTGTTGTTGTTTGCCCTTTGTTCTTGAAGAAGACCATGACATCAGGGAGGTGATTTGGATTTAAGTGAGGAAGGGTTGTACAAAGTCACCTCCCTCACTTTCTCCTCCAGAGACATCTGGATCCCAGTGGCAGGATATAGTATGGGTGAAATCATCAAGACAGAAAAGAACCACTCCCATGTTCTGTTTAATTAGACTCCCTCTATGAATCATGATAATTATAGGGTTCAGAGAGGACAGTATCATCTCCTCATATTTGAATGCAATTAGTTTATCCTTATATATAGTCTTTTATTGTTGTTCATTCATAATTACCTTTGTATATTTATCTTCACTCCAGTGTTTGAATTCCAAGTTTCTTCAGAGCTCTGTTCTTTCCATCAGGAATGCTTCAAAGTCTTCTGTATCATTAAAACTCCATTTGTTTTTTTCCTCCATCTATCATTATACTCATTGTTGCTGGATAAGTTATTCTCAGTTCTAACACCATATGTTTTACCTCCTTGAATATTATGTTCCAAGTTCTCTGTTTCTTTATAGTGGTAGCTGTTGAATCATGTCTGGCTGTGTCTTGTTGATATTTCAATTCTTTTTTTCTGGCTGCTTGAAGTATTTTTTCTTCTTTGACATGGAATCTCTGGATTTTGACTGTGCTGTTCCTGAGAATTTTTATTCTAAGTTGCTGGTGGCTTTTTTTTTTTTCCTTGCAGGAGATGACCAATAGGTTCCAGCTATTTCAATTTTGTCCTGTGATTCTAAGAGATCTGGGTAGCTTTCTTCTAACATTTCTTGAAACAAGATGTCTAGGTTCTTGTTGCTGTTCTGATATTCAGATAGTTCGAATGATTCTTAAAAATTTTCCCCCTGATCTGTTTTCCAGATCAATTGTTTTTGCTATGAGAAAACACATCTTCTTTTATTTTCCCCATCCTTTTGACTTTGTTTTTAATATTTCTTATTGACTCATGTAGGCATTGATTTCAATTTAGTCCATTTGAATTTTCAGTTGTTGCTTGAGGAAGGTTTTATGTTTCTTGTGCCAAGCTTTTCATTTCCTTTCTAATTATTTCTTCATTAGCTCTCATTTATTTTCCAGTTTTTTTCATCAAGCACTCTCATTCCATTTATAGAAAGATTTTTAAGCTTAAAAAAAAACACCTCAATCTCTTCTAGGAATTTTACTGAGTTAATGCTCAAGGTATTTTTCTCTGAGACAAGGTTGTAGATTTGTTGGAGTCATTCTCTTTTGCATTTATACCTTAAGCATTTCTGATATCATAATAGCTCATTATGTTGAGGGTCATTTTTTTGTTTGCCTGCTTTTCCATGAACTTTATATTAAGGTTGTGTTTTGTGGCACTTTTGGTGGAAAAGTCTAGGTAGATCCTGCTGCTGCTTTTTGGGGTGGTCTATTATTTCAGGATCTTTGAGAGAGCCTGGGGAATTGTAAACTTTCAGTGTTCCTAAAATGGTTTGAAACAAGAGCAAGATCTGATTGTTGCCTCTGATTTGTGTCTCAGCAAGAGTGGACTTGCTTTGTGTTTCTACTGGACTTATATCCCAAAGAAATCTTAAAGGAAGGAAAGGGATCTACATGTTCAAGAATGTTTGTGGCAGCCCTTTTTGTAGTGGCTAGAAACTGGAAACTGAATGGATGCCCATCAATTGGAGAATGGCTGAATAAATTATGGTATATGAATGTTATGGAATATTATTGTTCTGTAAGAAATGACCAACAGGATGATTTTAGAGAGGCCTGGAAAGATCTACATGAACTGAAGCTAAGTGAAATGAGCAGAACCAGAAGATCATTATACAGAGCAACAAGATTATACAAAGATCAATTCTGATGGATGTGGCTCTTTCCAACAATGAGATGATCCAGCCCAGTTCCAATAATCTTTTTTGAAGAAAGCTATCTACACCCAGAGAGAGGACTGTGAGAGCTAAGTGTGGATCACAATATAGCATTTTCACCTTTTTGTTGTTGTTTTCTTGTTTTTTTGTTTTTTTCTCATTTTTTTCCTTTTTTGATCTGATTTTTCTTGTATAACATGGTATTTGTAGAAATATGTATAGAAGAATTGCACATGTTTAACATATATTGAATTGCTTGCTCTCTAGGACAGGGAGTGAGGGGAAGGAAGGGAAAAATTTGGAATACAAGGTTTTGCAAAGGTGAATGTTAAAAATTATCCATGCATATATTTTGAAAAGAAAAAAAAAAAAAAGAGTGGACTGCTTCTGGACTCCTTTTCCATGTGCTAACTAGAAAGCTCTGTTGTCTCAGAGGGGCAACTGGTTATTCCCCTCCAGGTTGGGTTAGAGATTAAAAGTGAGATCTTGCTTTGCACTTGAAACCTGAGCCACACCAATGCTGTTGCTACTGGCTTTTGTACTTCTTCTTTTTTCCTTACACTGTCCATGACCTCCCTACATGGATCTGCAACTCAGGTCTCAGTAAAGTTGCTGATTGGCACCTATATCATGGCAGTTACCTGGTTTGGACCTTAGGGTAACTGACCACAGATTTAAAACCTCTTCTTTCCCTAATATATTGATTTTTCCTGGGTGCTGGAGTGCTCCTGACTGGATCCCTCCAGTGTCCAAAGACCTCCTTGTTTATGTTGATCTGGGCCAGTCAATAGACTTTCTGTGACTTTTAATAAATTTCCCCCCCAGGATTTGGCCTCGCACATTTTGTAAATATATCTGGAATAATTTGTAGAGAAGAGCTCAGCTATATTGCATCTTATTGGACTGGGCCTGTAAGATTAATCTAGTTTCAGAATTTGCATTCATCAGGTACAGACTTAAAGGGGGTGGGTACAAGTTTTTTACTACTCAGAATCTTGATTCAAACAAGACATATGGGAAGAGGAAACTTATAGCATAAAAGTAATACACAATGAACAAACACAGTGGCTACCATAATAATAAATACAATATAACAAATAATATTATTTTCAACATCCAACATATCATCACCACTTCGAGGAAGCACCAACATCTGAATTTCTTGGCTGGGTGAATCCCTGATCACAGTCATTCAGAGAATTGGGGTGGGAAAAAAATCCCAGACAAGCTGTCTTCCTTCCTGAGTGAAATTCTCAAAGTCTCTTTTTCACTAAAAAGCTTTTGTAGGCTGAGAACAAAGAAGGCACTATACTAAATATTCCCGTTTGATATGTGACTCTTGAGACAAAGTAGCCTTCCAGGTACAGGGTGCTTCATTTTGAGGGACCCATCAAGGAGAATATTTGTTCATTCTTTTAGGACATCTGCGTTTGCTCAGGGTACTAGCCAGGTTTCCAAAGCAAACATAGATCATCAATAATATTAATCAATGTACCAGAAGGATGGCCTTCCCTTTTTTATGCTTCCTGGCATCCCATCAGATAACTGTGAGCATATTCTCATGTTCTCAGCAAAAGTTATACAAAAGACATAGATGAGACTCACTAAGATTTCTTACTCCTAGGTTTCCTTACAAGACCCAGCAGGGCCTTTGTTAGTTTTTGGATGGGCAGCTGATTGAAGGCAGATGCTGTTGCCCACTCAGCCAGGTGTAGGAAGTTTGGGTCTTACTGAGTGTTTCAAGATTTGAGGCCCCAGTGATTTCAGAAAGACCTGGAGAGACTTACATGAACTGATGCTAAATGAAGAGAGTCGAACCAGGAGAACATTGTACACAGCAACAAGATTAGACAATGATCAGTTCTGATGGACATAGCTCTTTTCAACAATGAGCTGATTCAGGTCAGTTCTAATGGCCTTATGATGGAGAGAGCCATCTGCACCCAGAGAAAGAGTTGGGGGACTGAGTGTGGATCACAACAGTAATTGTTGTTACTTTTTTTATTCTCATTTTTTTCTTTTTGATCTGATTTTTTATATTTATATATATATATATTTAAAATTTTATTAAAGCCTTTTATTCACAAAACATATACATGGGTAATTTTTCAACATTGACCCTTGCAAAACTATCTGTTCCAAATTTTCCCCTCCTTCTCTCCATCCCCTCCCCTAGATGGCAGGAAGCCTGATACATGTTAAATATGTTAAAATATATATTAAATCCAATATATTTATACATGTTTATACATTTATCTTGCTGCACAAGAAAAATGATCTGATTTTTCTTATGTAGCATGCATGATAAAAGTGGAAATAGGTTTAGAAGAATTGCACACGTTTAACTTATATTGGATTATTTGCTGTCTAGGGGAGGTGGTTGGGGGAAGGGAGGGAGAAAAATTTGGAACACAAGGTTTTGCAAAAGTGAACATTGAGAGGGGCAGCTAGGTGGTGCAGTGGATAGAGCACCAGCCCTGAAGTCAGGAGGACCTAAGTTCAAATGTGCTCTCAGACACTTAACATTCCCTAGCTGTGTGACCCTGGGCAAGTCACTTAACCTCAATTGCCTCAGGGGAAAAAAAGTGAATGTTGAAAATTCTCTTTGCACATATTTTGAAAGTAAAAAGCTATTTTAAAAAAATTAAAAAAAAAAAAAGTCTGAGGTCCCAATGGAAACTTGTTAGTTTCAACCAGTGATTGAAGAGTTACCTTCTTTGGGAAGAGACAACCGTTTTCTTATAACTATCAGGCAAGCCCCTCAGACCAGACTCTGATGCTGTTTGGTTGCTTTTATGATAATAAAGCCCTTTTCATGATAATAAAGCCCTTTTCTCAGAGAAAGGGTCTGAGTTTTTTGGTAATTCTTGCCTATTGAACTTGTTCTCTCACTGTACTATCACTGTCATCTTGTTTCCATTCCTCTGGATCCTCTGTTTTTAAAAAGTGTGTGACAACAACTTGTCAAGTATTTTAACATTATTAACATGTAGTGGACTTCTTGCCATCTAGTGGAGGGGAGGGGACTGGGGGTAAAAGTTGTAACGGAAAGCTTTGTAAAGATCAGTGTTGAGGAACTACCCATACATATGTTATACAAATAAAAAGCTTTAATTAAAAAAAAAAAAAAAAAAAGGTGTGTGAGCCAGGAGAAAAGGTGCACCTAGGAACACTTATTTTAAATAGTCTTTACTTTCAAGAGACCATCTGTGTACTAAATGTAACATTGTATTCTTAACCATCTGAGTTCAAGAAGCAGGGTCTCTTCCATTAGGGGTCATTCAAAGGACCTAAAATAGCCTTAGCAGCAACTTTAAGCTAACCCTCATTTAAACTGGGTTATTTTAAGGATGACCATTATTTCTTAGAGCTTCTTTTGTTTACAATAATGAAAAATCCTTGAGAAAGCAACATAAAACTTAATTTTCTTTCTCTGAGGAATTTTCTTCTGCACTAAGACCATCTAGAAAGTAGAGTAGTATTCTCCTTATGAGCTAAAAGGTAAAGAAAAGCTATACTCATTTAATGTATGTGTTAATAAAAGAGTTAAGAATATTAAATATTTAGATAAGCTTTCACTCTGTATGTAGATTCTCTAGGTCTAAAAAGCTTGAATCATTACATCAAATACTATATGGAGATAATTTAAAGTCTCATCACAGCCTGGCTAAAGCTTTACATTCTACAGCAGAGCAACTGAACCACCAACCCATGGAACTTTCTTTTTTTTTTTTTTCCTAATGTGACAGTTTTTTTGTGGATTTCTGAAATGATGGCACACACAAAGCCCACAGGTTTTCCAGAATTTCTTCTTTAATCTTCTGGAAGTGGTTCTGGTAGATAAACATGTCCTGGATTTCCTTCTCTGCTTTCTTGAGTACTGCAACTGCTATGACTATCAAGGAGAGAAAAAAAAAGCAAGCTCATTTGCAGTTTAAAAGCCTCAACTTCTCCTCTTTACAGTCAGTACCATTCAGTCTCTGCCTGGGCTTTTTTGGTTAGCTTCAGTCTCTGATGCTTTCTATTAAGGTCTTGGGAAATCTTCCATGGTATATTCCACAGTCTACAGCAGCTGCGGGATATCCTGTGACTGGTCATGGCAGAGCAAGGTTGAGCAACTGCATTTCAAAAGTGGTATAGAGTGGCCTTTTTGAGGAACTTGCAGTAGCAAAAACCTAACAGTTGCTTATTCAGACCACATCCTGGTATGGGGCAAAAGGCTCTGCTCAGCCTGGTATTTTATGGACAGTGACCTCCAGAAATATAGGCCATGCAAATGTTAGTAAGGTTTAAGGGGTAAGACTGCCTAGATTTAGCCCAGCTTTTCTGGGCATCCTATGAAAGAAGCTAGGGACTTGGTAAATGAGGGCCATCAAATATCCAAGTTGGAGATGAGGAGTCCAGTAAATCTCTCTGGACTTCCTCCTCAAACAGTGGAGAAGTAATTATCAATAGTTTATTCCTTAACAGAACACAGGTTCCATTGAGTTCTTGCAATCTACTGTAATTTTCCAAACTTGACCGAACAGATTGGACTCTGAATTTTCTTAGGGTCAATTTCCCATCTTTTGTTCCTTACACAATTTGATCCAGGACCTCAGTCATATTATCAACATATTTATGTCTATCATAGCTCTGGGGAAAGACAATGAAAGGATACTGACCTTTTTCCTAGGGAAGCAAATTGCTTCAGGTTTGTCCTAGTCACAGAAATAGAGAAGACTTTGGTGAAGTCATCATAGTAGATGACTCCATACTACTTACTAGATAATCTGGTTTATATCAGGGATAAAGTTGAGATAGGCAAAGCGAGAAAATAAAGGACAGCCGACATAATTAGAATTTTGAGAGCATTTATTAGCCAAGCAGGCGATTGAACCCTCTTGTAGAGTCCAGCTCTGAGCCTTGGGAGGAGCACACCTTTAAAGACGTTGGCTACTCCCTAGGTTACATGGGACATTAAATATTGACATCTCCCTTACAATGGCAAGATAACAGGATGTGGGGAACACTATGGAAAATGTCTACACGCATTGACTGTTGACCTGACTTAGATAAGCAAACATTTTTTCAGGTACTCAAAAGACTTCTGACCCACAAAAGATTTCCAGAGAGATTCCAAGGCCCCTCTACCCAGAGAGGGGGCCCAGTCTTCTGTCCATTTCAAAAGTCAGAGACAGATGTAATAACAAATGTGATGACTTTGTTCAGCTCCCCATAGTCCACCACAAGCTACCAAATGCCATTTATCTTCTTTGAGGGATAACACAGGATTGTGTTTTTTTGTTTGTTTGTTTTTTGTTTTTAATTTTTTTAATTTAAAGCTTTTTATTTTCAAAACATATGCACCAATAATTTTTCAACATTGACTTGTATAGCCTTGTGTTTCAGATTTTCCCTTCCTTCCCCCAACCCTCTCCCCTAGATGGCAAGCAATGCACTATATGCTATACATGTTAAAATATATGTTAAATCCAATGTGTTAACATATCTTTACAATTTTCTTGCTGCATAAGAAAAATCAGATCAAAAAGGGAAAAAAAAAAAAAAACTGAGTAAGAAAACAAGGCAATACCCTTTGACCCAGCAGTGTTTCTATTGGGCTTATATTCCAAAGAGATCTTAAAGGAAGGAAAGGGCCCCACATGTGCAAGAAGGTTTGTGGCAGCCTTTTTTGTAGTGGCTAGAAACTGGAAACTGAATGGATGCCCATCAATTGGAGAGTGGCTGAATAAATTATGGTATATGAATGTTATGGAATATTATTGTTCTGTAAGAAACAACCAGCAGGATGATTTCAGAAAGGTCTGGAGAGATTTGCATGAACTGATGCTGATCGAAATGAGCAGAACCAGATCATTATACATGGCAACAACAATACTATATGATGATCAATTCTGATGGACATGGCTCTCTTCAACAATAAAATGTTTCAAACCAGTTCCAATTGTTCAGTAAAGAAGGCCATATACACCCAGAGAGAGGGATATGAGATATGGATTACAACATATCATTTTCATTCTCTCTATCGATGATTGCTTGCATTGGGTTTCCTTTTTCAGATTTTTTTGTTCACGTAGATACGATTGTTCTTGCACAGCAAGATAAGTATGGAAACATGTATACATATATTCGACTTGTCAAATATTTTAATATAATTGACATGTAGTGGACTTTTTGCCATCTAGGGGAGGGGGGGGAATAAGGGGGAAATTTTGCAACAGAAAGCTTTGTAAGGGTCAGTGTTGAAGAACTACCCATACATATATTATGCAAATAAAAAGCTTTAATTAAAAAAAATTAAAAAAAGAAAACAATGGAAACGAACAACAACAAAAAGAGTGAGAATGTTATATTGTGATCCACAGTCCTCTCTCTGGGTTTAGATGGCTCTCTTCATCACAAGATCATTGGAACTGGCATCAATCATCTCATTGTTAGAAAGTCACATTCATCAGTATTGATTATTGTATAATATTGATATTGTCATGTATAATGATCTTCAACACAGGATTACTGTAAAAGGAACTGGTGTAATAAAGTCTACAATTTTCTTTATCCCTATAAGTAGAAATCTGTTTTTTATTTTCTATCCACTTGGGGACCTGAAATTTTTTGGTGTTAACTAATGAGGTCTTCAATGTTAGATGTGGTTAGCAGAGGAATTTTCTTTCTTTTTTTTTTTTTAATTAAAGCTTTTTGTTTTTCAAAACATATACATAGATAATTCTGCAACATCAGCCCTTGCAAAACCTTCCCCCCCCTTCCATTCCCCCTCCTTCACTTCCCTCCCCTAGATGGCAAGTAGTCCAATATATGTTAAATATGATAGAAATATGTTAAATCCAATATATGCACACATATTTATACAATTATCTTGCTGTACAAGAAAATCAGACTAGAAATCAAACTAGAAAAGAAAATGATGAAGAAAATAAAATGCAAGCAAACAACAAAAAGAGTGAAAATGCGATGTTCTGAACCACACTCAGTTCCCATAGTCCTCTCTCTGGGTGTAGATGGCTCTTTTGGTCACAAGATCATTGGAACTGGTCTGAATCATCTCATTGTTGAAGAGAGCCACATACATTAGAATTGATTGTCATATAATATTTCTGTTGCTATGTACAATGATCTCCTAGTTCTAGCAGAGGAATTGATAAAAATTAATCCCTGAGGCAGGCAGGAAGAAGGAAGTGATAGAGATCAGTTTAATTCCACCCTCTGGGTAGGTTGTCCAGTCCAAAATCTAAGTTATGTCAAATCCCTGAGACCCACCCTCTGTAGAGGTCTCCAGCAGTCTCACCTTGTCATGCCTGCCAGAAATCTCAGTCAAGTTAAATTTTCTTTATAAAATCTTATGGACCATGGCTGCTGCCTTCCTTTCGGTCATTTCTCCTTCCCCTGTGCCACAAGATAGCTCTCCTAATTCCACCATGCTTCTCAGCCCCATTTCTCCTCCTTATACCTAACTAACTCTTTTAGGGTATTAAGTCCCTTTCAGGATTTAGTCTGCCAGCTAAGGACATCCCCTGACCTCATGGGGTTCTTCTTTTCACTGGGTAATTACACTGAGGAACTTGTCTTTCATATGCTCTCCCAACTATTTCATATTTACTATTCCCGATGTCTATTGTATCCTTTTATTTTGGTGTGTAATCTAAATCCATTCTCTTGTGCCAAAGAGAATGGCCATTGTGAATTCTTCACATGACTGAACCCCAAATTTTGGTGCCTGCCATCATCTGCTGTTTACATCACCCACATTAACTACATGGGATATTTAGGCTAATTTTGAATAGAGGTTGCTGAAACAGAATAATACTGACTTCCAAAATGAATCTCTACTAAGCTATTTTTATATTAATATTATTTACAATCAATGGGTCTCCCAAATCTATTTCATTTTACCCACTCCTGGTGCCTTTTTTTTTTTTTTTTTTTTTTTACTTCTTCAGTGGTAACAGTAGCAGCAGCAGTGCTAGCAACTGTAATAACAGCAACAGTAGAATATGTAATAGCAGTAACAATAGCAGCAGCTGAAGCAAATCCTCAGAAAACTTAAGTCCAAGCAAATCAGCTGTGGAGAGCAATTTAGCTTTGGTTCTAGTAGAATCCATTAGCAGTCATTGCTCCAGTAACTCCTCAGGCTTTTGTTTAAATTTATACAATTGCCCCAATTCTTTGTTGGAGAAGTCCCCTCCACCCTTGCTCCCTCAAGATTCAGAATCCCTCTCCCTGCAAGAGCAGGAGAAGGGCAATTGTAGCCTTTTTTTTTTTTTTTTTTAAACCACAGACAGGAGGTTCCAAGCTCTTCTTTACTCTTGTTCTCCTATCTCATGGCTCCCATCTATACCTAAGAACTGTAGAGTTGTGCACCCCAATGACTTGGGTGATCTAGACGTCAGATGATAGTAAGTACCGAAAGCCGGGGTTTGGTCACAAGAAGATCATCCTCTTTGGCAAAAAGTAGTTTTATTTAGGGAAGAGGTAACAGATAAAAGGAAGGGATACAATAGGCAGTGGGAATGGTAAATATGAAATAGAGTGGGAGAACATGAAAGACAAATTCCTCAGTGGAGCTCACAATTTCCTAGTAGAAAGGGATCACCCCATGAGGTTGGGGCATGTGCTTAGCTGGCAGGCTGAATCCTGGAAGGGACTTAGCACCAAGTTAGCACCAAGTTAGCTGTAAGGAAGAAAAGTGGGGTTGAGAAACATAGTGGAGTTGCATAGGGGAAGGGGAAAGATACAAAGCAGAGGACTGACCCAAAGGAAGGCAGCAGCCATGGGATGGTCCATAAGTAAATTTTACAGGGCAAATTTAACTCGGGGACATGACTGGGTTTCTGATGGGACCTGACAAGGTGAGATTGTTTGCTATCTCTACTGAGGGTGGGTCTCAGGAATTATCTTGGAGTTAACTGGGATTTTAGATTGGACAACCTTCCCAAAGGGTGGGAACATGAATCTAAAGAGATCTCTATCAGAGTTTTCTCCCTGCCTGCCTCGGGGATTCATTTTTATCAATTCCTCTGCTAGTAACACCCAACATTAAACACCTCATCCAGATATTCTCTAGACTCTGAACTTCTAGATTGGAGACCCTAGGGGCGGATCCATTCTCATTGAGAAATTTCTTCATTTTCATAGCCACCACTCCCATTAGCTGTCCTTTGACTTTTATAACTTGGTCCCTAAAAACCCACCATCCTCTTTTTAGATACCGAATACAATAAGGATAGTTCACCAGCAATCTTACTATGCTGGCAGTTTGGTTTTTGCAAGGTCAGCAGTAGAGAAGGAATGCGGGACTTGGTGTTTTATTATTCCCCAGCTTTCTCCAGTATCCACTGAGCTAATCTCTCCACATGAGCAAAAGCCTGCTCCTTGTTCTGGAAAAAACTTCATATACAATTGTATATCATACCATCCAAACACCCCATCCTCCATATTTGTAGTGCCCTTCCCCAAGTCAAAAATGATGGGAGCCATTAAGCTATTTTAACTACTGACTTGTTAAGGTGGGTGGACTCTATACCAGCATCTGGTCAGTTTAGGTTAGAAATTCATTAAATCAGAGGGCCATTAAAATCCCAAATGGGTGGGATTTTTATGCCCTTAGGTGACCTGGAAGCTATGTATTCAGCTTTATTGCTGTTAGAAAGTAATCCTATGAGGAGAACCCTGGTAGATACTGATTTTCTCACAAGTACCTTCTCCACTGCCCCTAAGATACATACATCTTCAAACTGTGACTTCAAGAAAGTCATTTGTACTAAAGTATAAAAAATTGACAGTAACCTAGAATATTTTCTTATTACATTTCACTTTCAAAGTGAAAAACTTCTTGCTTATTGGAAATTTCATACATCAGCAAGACAAAATGGAAGAGGGCAGAATACTCCTGAAATCCCACTAGGGAGAAGTTACTTATTTTACATACCCCCAAAGTGAGCACCTTTCATAAAGATAGAACTAGAAGAAATTGGGCCACACTGGAAAAAATGAGAAATCACTTCAAACATTTTTGAAGTATTTACCAGAATGAAAGCTGGCACAATCCCTGCTTTCAAGGAGTAATTAGAAATGAGACTAGTTAAGGTAGGTCAGAGCAGGTTTGCTCTGGATCTTAATTGCCAAACCAAGGAATTTGTGTTTCATCCTAAAGGTGAACCCATTGAAGTTTTTTGAACATAAGAGTGACATAGTCATCATCTGTGCATCATTGAAAATTATTTTAGAAGCTAGTTGAAGCCTGAATTGAAGGAGGAGAGTGTACAGGAACAACTCAGGATGCTATTCTGTATTTATAAATACTTTGGCAATAGATAACTTGAATTTCTTTCTTTTTTTTTGAAAGCTTCCTAATCATGGATCATTTATTATTTGGAAGGCAATTCTAATTCTTTTTTTTTAAATATATATTTTTTTAATTTTAAACTAAAAGTACAAAATGAGAAAAGAAAAAAAATTGCCATGTACATAGCAGGTCATAAGAAAGGAGTCAATATAAAACAATAAATTTCCATTTCAAGAAAACCTATGTAATGCTACATATTGTTTTCAAAACTGCCCAACTTTCCTTTGCTTCTTTGTTGGTTTTCTTGCTATGCCCTTTCCCTCCTCTCTTTCTTCTTCCTCCAAAGAAAGCTACAATAAAATGTGGATATATGTGCATATTATATAGGTATCTATAAACATATATATTCTCATACACAATACTCTCATACACATACATAAGACTGTACTGATGAAGGATTCAATTCCAAAATGATGTGGATGATATGAACACCAGATGATGGCAGGCACCAAAAGTTGGGGTTCGGTCATGCCATTCTCTTTGGCAAAAGGTAGATTTATTTAAGGAAGAGGTTACAGACAAAACGAAGGGATACAATAGACACTGGGAATGGTAAATATGAAATAGAGCGGGAGAACATATAAAAGGGAGCACCCCATGATATTAGAGCATGTCCTTAGCTGGCAGGCTAAATCCTGAAAGGAACTTGGCACCCCAAAAGAGTTAGCTGTAAAGAGGAGAAATGGGGTTGAGAAGCATAGTGGAATTGGCAAAGATACCAGTTAGAGTGCCATGGGGGACTGACCAAAAGGAAACTATGGGATGATCTCTAAGTAGATTTTACAAGGAAAATTTAAATTCAAGTACATACCTGGGATTTCGGACTGGTCATGGTAAAGTGAGACTGCCCAACAACCCTACAGAAAATGGGTCTCAGGGGTTTGACAGAACTTGGATTTCAGAATGGATGACCTCCCCAGATTGTGGAACCATGAAACTAAACTGGTTTCTATCAGAGCCTTTCTCCCTGCTTGCTTCAGTTTCTCTCTGTCCAATATATCATTCAGGATCTCATCAGCATTATGCTTATTTCTGTTTCTCTGAAGGTGAATAGCATCTTCCTTCATATGTCCAAGCTTTGTTTTTCTAAATGTTTTTCTGTCAACATGTTTTTCTAAATAAGTAGTTCATCATTTCCTGTACTATATCCCTTCTGTTCTTGGATATCTATCTTTCTATCTATCCATCTATCTATCTATTTATCTATAGATATAGATGTATTGATATAGATATAATTCATACAAGAAAATTTTGATTTAAAATCATAAAAATTATCCTTTTTAGACTCTAGCAATGTTCTCCCTTATAATATAGTTTAAAGTCTAATATTGCTAACTTCCTTTTCTGATTTTTTCCAGGTTTCTTTGAAGTTCCTAACCTTTTGCCTTTCTGGGAAGTAGAATAGACACCAGGAGTTAGTGCTATCAAAATAGTTTCAGGACAGCAATCAATTGGAAAAAAAAGAATATCACAACAAAAATTCAGTTTACAACATAGAATAATCATGGCAAGCTATCCATTACAGATTACAAAGCAATGCTATTTATTATGTGAATTAAAAAAGGAGAAAGTTGAGTTCTCTAGGGGAACTCACAATTAACCAATAGGAAGAAGCTATTAGGGGAAAGTTTGGCTAGGTAGAGAGTGTTTTATAGGCAATTGGTCCTGAAAAGTGTGTGGGACAGTGACCCTTACCCAAATTAAAAATCAAAGACTCTCAAGGTTTTTTTAAAAAAAAAAAAAAAAAAAAGAATTTATTACAATCTCGAGAGAAAGGGCAACTCCTAACAGACAAGGTGTCAGTAGAGGAGTGCAAAGCACACACTGCAAAACACAAGATTAAATGGACCCTAAAGGCAGAAGCCCTTCCTCCCCCACATTTTGTCTCATTGTCTGGAGGAGAACAGGCTTACATTCTAAACTCAAAAATCTATCCCAGAAACAAAAGAATATTAATAAATAACAAATTCTTAATTTAAATTTCCCTAGAGAACTGCTATACAAGTAGATAATCTTGGATGAAAGAATTGTTACTTGAATTTCCGAAGTCATCATGGAGTTTAAAAGTAGTACTTAAATGTTAATTAAAAAGTGATGGTGGAAACAGGAGAGGAAATGTTCACCTAAGACAATCAAACACCTGCAGCTTTTTAACTCTAGCTCAACTTGTTATTGCAAAGTTTCAAGTCACAATTAGGGCAGAGTTCAAGTCCACATCCCCATTCCAGGGAATAAAACTATATATTAAATCTATTTTAACTTTAACTTTGATCCCATAATTACTGTCGTTCTTTCAAACTCCCCAAAGAATGATGACAATCATGAGCTAATATTTTCACAAATATTAAGTAAACAATTTGATCTTATTGTGTCCCTTCTAATTGGTCTTTACTATTTATTTTTTATTTCTATTGAATGTTATATATCACATTTTCTTTTAAGTTCTGGAGTATTTGTCAGAGACCTGAAAATCTTTCAGTCTATTAAATGTAAGAAACAAAATATCTTATCCAGAATTCCACTGACTCACTAATGGATTCGGGAAAGATTTATTTTACATTCTAGCAAGAATGGGTGCCTAGGTGAGTAGACACACATTTGAAACCTCAAAGGCAGCATTTTATTTCCTATCCAGAAGCACAAGTCCTTACCCTGATTACCCATTCATTGGATGTTACAGAAGTTACACACCCCCCTCCTCCCCAATTTAGGATTGTACTTAACTTTGCTGTGTAAGTTACCTTTGGGCATAACCCCAGCTCTTTCACTCTTTGGAATATAGCATTCCAACACCTACAATCTTTATCAGTCACATCACTCACTTCATGACATTTAAATTGTTTTTTTTTTTCTTGTTGTTTCCAATATTTCCTTCTTTATCTAGCAATTCTTAAATTCCTAAGACAATGTTAAAAATGATTGTACATATATAACAATGGAAGGTCCTTCAACTTTCTTAGTTGTCAGACCCCCACACTGTCTAAGAAATAAATGTTTCCAAGTCTGAGGCTGCCTCTGAAATCAGCTGCCCTCAGAACTTATTGTTTATTGATTCTGCCGAGACTCCGCTGAACCTCTGTCCGACCAGGGGTCTTCTCAAATTGTTTTAGGAAGACAATTGCTTTATGCCATGTTTATTTTTGCTGCTCTGAAGTGATGATATGTCTTTGTGTATGTGGAGGAAATTTGGAGAGCCTAATGTAGTTTTTATTCTTAAAAATTTTCAATCAATTCCTTTTGAGGAGGTCCTAGGTAACTGAGTGGGGTTGGCAGAGAAATCTTGAGGTAAGGTTATGATACTCCCTGAAGCAAGCAAAGAACGCACTGATGGGATCTCTCAGGTTTTCAATCCCCTTCTCCTCCCCCTCCCAAGCCCTGCCAGTCTTGGGAAACTGCACCTCACTATGTCCAATCAGAAAGCCAAGTTATGTCAACATCCCCCCTCCTCCCCAGATTAAATTTCTCTTATAAAGCTGCCCTTGGCCAGTGCCATGTTTACTCAGTCCCTTTTAGGAGTTAGACCACCATGCTTTGCCTCATGGTGTCTTTCTCCTTATCATAGCTAACTCTTTTAGGGTCCTCAATCCCTTTTAGGGTTGGGTCTGCCAGTCGCTGGTGTAACCCCCTTCCTTTGCTAACTAAAACATTCTATTGTTTTCCTGAATCTATTTCATATTTACCACTCCTAGTGTCTTACCTTTTCATTTTGTCTGCAACTCTTCTCATAAAAGTACCTTTAGGGGGCAGCTAGGTGGCACAGTGGATAGAGCACCAGCCCTGAAGTCAGGAAGACCCGCAGTTCAAATTTGGTCTCAGACATTTAACATTCCATAGCTGTGTGACTGTGGGCAAATCACTTAACCCCAATTGCCTCAGGAAAAAAAAAAAGTACCTTTAGGCAAAGAAAATGCCATTGTGAATTCTTCACATGTACTTTGTATTTAGAACCAGGAATTGCTATTCCAATTTCATCACTTTCATATCTTAGAAATGAGAGAAATTTGCTGTAATTTTTTTTCTGCTGTTATGCTTCTAATCTTAGCTATTTAGTTTCTGTGGGAAAACTTTTCAATTTTATGTAATAAAAATGCACATAATAATGGGTATAAAGATAGATCTAAATAATTGAAAAAATGTTAACTACTAATGAATAAGCTGAGCCAATATAATGAAACACTACCTAAGTTTATTTATATATTGATTTATCTCTCTCTCTCTCTCTCTCTCTCTCTCTCTCTCTCTCTCTCTCTCTCTCTCTCTCTCTCTCTCTCTATATATATATATATATATATCAAACTATCAAAGAATTAACAACTAGGAAAAAAACCTGTAACAAAATACTACTGAAATTTCAAGAATTTGAAAAAGTCAAGAATTTTTTTTTTTTAATAAAGCTTTTTATTTGTATAACATATGTATGGGTAGTTCCCCAGCATTGATCTTTACAAAGCTTTCCATTACAAATTTTACCCCCAGTCCCCTCCCCTCCCCTAAATGGCAGGAAGTCCATGACATGTTAATAATGTTGAATTACTTGACAAGTTATGCAAGAAAAATCCTATCTACAAGAAAAAAAAAAAAAAGAAAATCAGAGAAAGACAACACCATGCAAGCAAATATCAATAGAGATCATGAATATATTATGTTGTGGTCCATATTTCATATCCCTCTCTCTGGGTATATATGGTTTTCTTCAGTGAACAACTGGAACTGGTTTGAGACAATTCTTTGTTGCAGAGAGCCATGTCCATCAGAATTGATCATCATGTAATACTGTTGTTGCTGTGTATGATGATCTCCTGGTTCTGCTCGTTTCACTCAGCATCAGTTTATGCAAGTCTCTCCAGGCCTCTCTGAAATCGTCCTGCTGGTCGTTTCTTACAGAGCAATAATATTCCATAACATTCATATACCATAATTTATTCAGCCACTCTCCAATTGATGGGCATCCCTTCAGTTTCCAGTTTCTAGCCACTACAAAAAGGGCTGCCACAAACATTCTTGCACATGTGGGTCCGTTTCCCCCTTCTAAGATCTCTTTGGGATATAAGCCCAGTAGAAACACTGCTGGGTCAAAGGGTATGCACAGTTTGACAACCTTTTGGGCGTAGCTCCAAATTGCTCTCCAGAATGGTTGGATCCATTCACAGTTCCACCAACAATGTATTAGTGTCCCAGTTTTCCCAAATCCCCTCCAACATTCATCGTTATCTTTTCCTGTCATTTTAGCCAATCTGACAGGTGTATAGTGGTACTTCAGGGTTGTCTTAATTTGCATTTCTCTGATCAATAGTGATTTGGAGCAACTTTTCATATGACTAGAGATGGTTTTAATTTCATCATCTGAAAATTGTCTGTTCATATCCCTTGACCACTTATCTATTGAAGAGTGGCCTGAATTCTTATATATATGAGACAATTCTCTATATATTTTAGAAATGAGGCCTTTATCAGAGCCATTAAATGTAAAGATGATTTCCCAATTTGATGCTTCCCTCCTAATCTTGTCTGCATTTGTTTTGTTTGTACAGAAACTTTTTAACTTAATATAATCAAAATTATCTATCTGGTGTTCAATTAGGAGATCCAGATCTTCTTCGGACATAAATTTATTCCTTCTCCACAGGTCTGAGAGGTAAACTATATTACGTTCCTCTAACTTGTTTACAAAATCACTCTTTATGTCCAGATCATGAACCCATTTAGATCTTATTTTGGTATGTGGTGTTAGGTATGGGTCAAGCCCTAATTTCTTCCACACTAGTTTCCAATTTTCCCAGCAGTTTTTGCCGAATAGTGAGTACTTATCCCCAAAATTGGGGTCTTTGGGTTTATCAAACCCTAAATTGTTAAGGTTATTGCTTAGTTTGTCCTGATAACCTATCCTGTACCACTGAAAAGTCAAGAATTTAAAGAAAAGTAATGAAAAAACAAAGGGAAGAAAGAGGTCTAGCAGTATCAGATCTCAAACTATACCACAAAGCAATAATTCTGAAAAGAAAAATGGATACTAGTTGAAAAATAGAATAATAAATAGATCAGATTAGGTATGTAATATATGGAAGAACCAAACCTTCTTGTAAAACTGAGTAACAGAATGGCCGAAATTAGATTTAGACCAGTATTTCATACCATGAACCAAGAAAAGTATTGAAGGCATAAGTAACATAGCTCAAAAAGATCAGATTACAAACAAATCCTTACAAATATCAGATTACAAAATAATCTTTACAAATATGGCATGATTTATTGCTTTGTTGATTGTCTAGAACAAATAGAACAAAGAAGAAATTACCTTTCAGGTCCATGAATAAGGGAAGTACTCATGACTTTTTTTTTTTTTAAATGATTCTTAATTTAATGGAATATTGCAAATGAGAACATTACTATGTACAATATAGGTAAAACAGAAAAAGAACATTTTATGTGAAATCTTTAATCTCTATTATGCATAGTTTGCTTTCTAAAAAAGTATATATAATATGTAAGGATGGGTTTGAACAAGCAAATTTCTTAAGTACCTCCTCCTTTTCCCGTCCCCCACCTCATTCATATTCCCATCCCCCCCCCCCCAAAGTAAGTGAAATGCTTCACCTTGGTACCTGATTTGGAACTAGTCTTGTATTTTATAGATAATCTCTATGGAACTAAGTTTTCTCAAACAATCCCAATATTCTTTCTGTGCCATGTCAGTTCATTTCTTCCATTGGCTCATTGAAGATATCTAAATTGATCAAGGCCTTTTCACATTTAGTTGGATTGCCTTTGACTGATTTGATGGAAAACAGAAGCTTCTTCATCAGGTTAAATGAAGTACCAGGGAATGACATTTAATCACTTACTTTATGTGGAACCCTTACAAATAAATTCAAAATTACTTTTAAATCTGTCCTATTTAACTATGTTTCCTGCTGAACTTCCTTCTATTCTAAAAATCCTTCAGCATCCCTCTTTTTCTTTTTCAGACAATACTATTACTAACTCCATGCTTCCTCCTCATCTTCCTTACCAATTAAAAAAAAAAAAACAAAAACAAAAACAAAGAAAAGAAAACTACACAATCCTTGCAATAAGGACAGTTAAGAAAAACAAATTCATGCATTGGCCAATTGCCCCTTTCACCTCTCCCCCCAGAAAAACATGTGTCCTTTTGTACCTTGAGATATTAGGTAGTGCTTTCTTATCAAGTTTTCTGGAATCTCCATTTATTACTATGATGATCTTCTAGAGTCTTTTAAAGTTCTTTTTCTTCATAGTGTTGTTTTTATTATGTAAATTATTCTCCTGGTTCTGTTTACTTCACTTTGTATCAGTTCCTAAAATCTTCCCAGGTTTTCTGAAACTATCTTTTCTTCATTTCTATTTTGCAGTAATAGTCCACAACATGCATGTATCTACTCAAACTTAAACATAATTTGTTTATCTATTATTCAATTTGTAAGTGTCTCTTAGTTTCAAGATCTTTGTTACAACAAAAAGAACTGTTAAATTTTTTTTGTATGTATATAGAAGTTCTTTCTTTCATTGATTTTGCATATAGGCCTAGCAATGTTATTGTTGCATATCAACAGTTATGTCCAATTTAGTGTCTTTTGTGGGAATAATGTTTCTATTTGTTTTCCAAATGAAATTCTATTTGCTAATACCACTTTACTGGTAAAGGAACAATGCATTCACTCACCACCTATTTTCCCACAGCTCTTTCAAACCACTGTCATTTTCCCTTTTTTGTCATCTTTGCCAATCTGATAGATATGAGGTGAAACATTAGAATTTTTAAAATTTGTTTTTATCCAATTATTCATGACTTTTTTTCTTGTTGGTAGCTTGGATTTCTTCCTTTGAAAAGTAGACTTCTTAAGGTTTCCTCTGAGAATAGACTGAAGATAGCTCAAACAGGCTTGTTAAATTTTCATTGTGAACATTGTGCCAGAAATTCACAATTCTTACAAATATGGCATGATTTATTGCTTTGTTGATTGTCTAGATTTAAGATAGTGATGGAAAAGATATTAATAATGCAAACTAAATTTAAATGTGTGTCTCGTGAACATTTTTCTAGAAAGCTATTGTTAAATATTTACCAGTTTTGTTTGTCTTTTGTGTAAATCAGTTTTTACCGATGACTTTTTTTCCTTTTCCTAAGTGTTATTGCTATGTAGCCACAGTGAAGACAGGTAGATTCAACACTTCTAACTGAATAATTCCTTTCCCCCTTCTTCTTTCTCCTCCTCTTCTTTTGAAAATAGCATTTTATTTTTCCTATTACCTGTAAAAATAACTTTCAACATTCATTTTTTATAAGATTTTGAGTTCCAATTTTTTTCCTTCTTCCCAAGATGGCAAGCAGTCTGATAAAGATGCAATCTTTACATATTCCATATTAGTTAAGTTGTGAAAGTAGAAATAGAAGAAATAGAACAAAAGGGAAAAACCTCAATCAACAAGTTAACATAAAAAGGAAAAATATTCTTCCATCTGCATTCAGACTCAATAATAGCCATCTTTCTGCCCGAGGGTTTTCTTGGTTCCTTCAGCTGCAAATACCTTCCTCTTTCAGACTATTTTCTTGTACGTGACTTGGAAAGCAGAAAACAAGTTCAAATCCCAACCCGGCCCCTTACTACTGGTGTGCTTACAACTTACCTCAGCTTCAGGTTTTTTTGTTTTTTTTTTGTTTTTTTATTTTTTAATAGCTTTTTATTTCAATATACATGCATAGACAGTTTTCAACATTCATTCTTGCAAAACTTTGTGTTCCAAATTTTCTCCCTCCCTTCCTCCACTTCCTCTCCTAGACAGCAATTAGTCCAATATTTGTCAAACAGGTGTAATTCTTTCATACATATTTCCATTTACCATGCTGCACAAGAAAAATCAGATCAAAAAGAAAAAAAATTAGAAAGAAAAAAAGTATTAGCTTCAGTTTTGTTTTGCCTTGTCTTTATCAGTAAAATGGTGATATAATCATAGCACCTATCTTACAAGGTTTAGAGAATTTAGAGAGATAACACGTAATGTGATTTGCAAACCTGAAAACGCTATACAAACACAAGCTGTTATTATTGTTTTATATCTTGTAGCTATTAGTTTCCTTCATTACAAAGAAAAGTTGTGGAGGACAAGTACTGTTGTCCCTTTCCTACTATCTCTAGTACTTAGCACTGTGCCTTGCTTATAGTAATGACTTAATAAATGTAGAGTGACCGGTTACTAAATGCTTACTGACTGCCAGACTGATCCTGCAGGTGCCCAGGTGTTTCTCTAAGGAGGGCGCTGCAGCTGCCACTCAATTTGGGATTGCAAAGGTAGGGAGTGAGGGAAGGTAAGAGAGACTGGAGATGACTCCGCCTCCTGCCTCAGGAGGGGCCCTGGACCTGCGTGTTCTCCTTGCAGTCTCCATCCCTCACTCTCTCTGACTCCGAGGAGGAAGAGAAGGAGAAGGAGGAGGAGGAGGAGGAGGAGGAGCAGCCTCAGCAGCAGGAGGAGGAGGAGGAGCAGAAGGGGTTATCTGGCCGGGGGTTGGAGGCGGGGTCCCTGACAGAGCTGCCCCAGCTTCTCCGCCTTCCTACTTCCCCTGCCCGGCCCCTGGCTCCAGCCTGGGGAGTCGTTGCAGCCTCCGCCTGGTGAGTTTGAGCTCCTGCTATCCGGGCCGGCGGCTCGGGTATTGCACTGGGTGTCTGGCCTGGGAAGAAGGGGCGGAGGAGGATGCCGGTGCCCAATAGAGCTTGGGGAGAGGGCGGTGCGCTTGGTGCTTGACGCCCCGAGGATGGGCTGGGGAAGAGGGATGCTGCCGCAGGTCCCTTAACCTAGGAGCCGGTTGGCAGACTGGAGGCCTGGGGACCGCTCTGCTTCTGGGGAGGGGCCGCGGATTGGGGCAGAGGTTGGAGCCCTTGGTCTCTGCGGGTGCAGGGGGAGAGTGGAGGCCGGGCGAGGGCGCCGAAAGCGAAAACCGAGGGGTGGTGCTGGGTTTTTGATGGACATCCCTGGGGCGCCATTACAGACACCCCCTCCCTCCCCTCCTCCCTCTTAGCTGAGTTTCTTTTTGCTTATTTTGCTGCTGAAGGGGAAGCCAACTGTTTTGGTGGGAGGAAAGGTAACTAGTCTGAAGCCTTCTTCGATTTCCGGGGGTTAACCCAGAAATTTTATAATCTGCGGACTATCCGGGGTGGAATGAATGATCTCGGCTGTCCCTCTTCAAAGTTTGCCGGAGGCAAGACTAAAGTATTTAGCATTTTCTACTATTAAAAAGACCCATTCTCTTTTCTCTCCTTACCCCTTCTCCATCCCTTTCCCCCAAAAAAGGGTTGATTTAGGGCTTCTCAGTTTAAAGAGCCTAGCTTTGGGGTTGAATTTTGAAAGATCATAGAATTTCAAGAGATGGAATTATAAATTGTGCATTCACAATATAAGCAGATAGATTAGGAATTAAGAGAGCAAGGACTTTTGGGGGAAGGGATATAGCAGATTGGAAATTGGATTTATTTCAAAATGAGGTTGGAAAAGTAGAGTAGCTTTCGAATGTGCTGTGTATATTACTGGATATTCTGCTCAATACTTAAACGTTTCTTGTTTATAGATCTACTAATTTCGTTGAAGATCTGTTACTTATCCTGTTTTTTCCAGAACATCTGCATTTATTTTGCATTTAATAGAATTGGTTTGTGGTGGTTGAATTTCTGAATGGTATGCAGGCCCTTTCCTGGGTCTTTTTCCTAGGCCTTTGATAGTCTTGAGGCAGATCCCAGACTTCTGTGATTTATGATGGTAGAACTTGTATAGAACTTGCCTTCTTGGATCCTCATAAATAGTCCCTACTTTCACTGTCTTATGGTTCAGATCAAATTTTACTAGGGATAGTTTAAACTCCTTAGTTTCAGTTGTTGATTTGTCACTTTCCCTGGAGATCCCCATGTAAACAGCCAGAATTTCACCTTATCAACTTTTATTCATTCTTTGCCCAAAGGTTTATTGTATTGTATTGTATGTACAAGTTTTTTTGCTAGATAATTGGGGAGGGGAGGGGAGAGAAGTAGAGAAGAGGGCATGTCTTTAGTGAGTTTTAAGAGTAAACGTCATATTAAATAATTTCATCATTGAGGTGTAGTAGTAGTTACTAGTAGTAATTGGTATCTTGTATAAATTAATCCCCTATGCCCTTCTCACTTCCACTGGGCAAAGAGGGTCAATATCTACCTAGTTAATAGGAAAGGAGCCAGTATTAAGATCAGTATAACCAGGATGTTGGTAGAGTTTAAGAAGAGGGAGAAATCACTTTCATTCAACAAGAATTTATTAAACTCCACTTGTATGCCAGGCACAAGGAATAAAAAGGAAAAAATGAAGCTTTCTCTGTTTTCAAGGATCTTATTTTTTTTTTTTTTTTTTTGGAAAATGAATTGACATGTAGGTAAATCAGCAAATATAAAATATGTACATATTTTTAACCATTATTTAATCATCACAAAGGTCAATAATAGTGTATTTTTAAATTTTATAATAGCTTTTTATTTTCCCAAACATATGCAAAGATAGTTTTCAACATTTACTTTTGCAAAATCTTGTATTCCAAATTTTTCTCTCTTCCCCCCAGACTTCAAGCAATCCAATATAAATTAAGTATGTGCAATTCTTTTCCCCTCACTTTTTTTTCTCCCTCCTTTGCAAGGCAATTAAGGTTAAGTGATTTGCTCAAGTCACACAGCTGATAAGGTATCTAAAGCTGGATTTGAATTCAGGCTGTACTCTAATCTGGCTGTTCCTGTGCAGTTCTTCTAAACATATTTTCATATTTCTCATGCTGCAAATGAAAAATCAGATCAAAAGGAAAAAGAAAAATCAACAACAACAAAAAAAGCAAACGAACAACACCACCAACAAAAAAAGATGAAAATGCTGTGATCCACATTCAGTTTCCATAGTTCTCTTTCTGGATGTAAATGGCTCTCTTCATCATAGGTCTATTGGAATTGGCCTGACTCACCTCTTTGTTGAAAAAAGCCAAGTATGTCATGGTTGATCATCTCATAATTTTGTTGACAACTGTGTACAACATTCTCTTGGTTCTACTCATATCACTTAGCATTAGTTCATGAAAGTCTCTCCAAGCTTTTCTGAAATCAGCCTGTTTGTCATTTCTTATAGAACATATATAAATAATATTCCATTACATTCGTATGCCATAATTTATTCAGCCATTCTCCAACTGATGGGCATCCACTCAGTTTTCAGTTTCTATTCACTACAAAAAGGGCTGCCACAAACATTTTTGCACATATGGGTCCCTTTCCCTTTTTTATGATCTCTTTAGGATACAGACCAGTAGAGGAACTGCTGGATCAAAGGGCAGTTTGATAGGCCTTTGAGTATAATTCCAAATTGCTCTCCAGAATGGTTGGATCAGTTCACAACTCCACCAATAATGTATAATTGTCCCAATTTTCCTACATCCCCTCCAACATTTATCATTATCTTTTCTTGTCATTTTGACCAATCTGAGAGATGTGAGATAGTACCTCAGGGTTGTCTTAATTTTCATTTCTTTAATAAATTTTTTTTGTATGACTAGAAATGACTTTAATTTCATCTTCTGAAAATTGTCTGTTCATATCCTTTGACAATTAACAGTTGGGGAATGGCTTGCCTTTTTAATTAAAATAATTAAAAGTATCCATTTTGCATTTCTTCTTTGGCCATAAATTCCTCCCTTCTTCACAGATCTGAGAGGAAAACTATCCCTTGTTCTCTTCATAGTATCACCATTTGTCTAAATCATGAACCCATTTCAACCTTATCTTGATATAAAGTGCCTAGTTTCTGCCATGCTATTTTCAATTTTTCCCTAGCAATTTTTGTCAAATAGAACTTTTTATCCCAGAAGCTGGAGTTTTGGGGTTTATCAAATACTAGATTGTTATAGTCATTGATTATTGTGTTTTGTGAATCTAATCTATTCCATGAATCACTACTCCATTTCTTAGCCAGTAACTAAATGATTTTGATGACTGCTGTTTTATAATATATTTTTAGGTCTTGTAAGGCTAGGCTACCTTCCTTTGCATTTTTTTTTCCCATTAATTCCCTTGAAATTCTCAAATTTTCATTTTTTCAGATGAATTTTGTTATTTTTTTTTCTGGCTTCATAAAGTAATTTCTTGGCAGTTTGATTGGTATAGCACTGAATAAGGAAATTAATTTAGGTAGAATTGTCATTTTTATGATATTTACCTTGGTCTATCCATGAGCAGTTCTTCCAGTTGTTTAGTTATAACTTTCTTTATATAGAAAGTGTAATTGTGTTCATGTGCACATATATAACTTTGTCTTGGCTGGGAGACTCCCAAATATTTTATATTATCTGCAGTTATTTTAAATGGGATTTCTTTCTATCTCTTGTTGCTGGACTTTGTTGGTAACATAGAAATGCTGATGATTTACATGGATTTATTTTATAAATTTTTATAACTAAACTTGTTAATTGTTTCTAGTAGTTTTTAGTTGATTCTCTAGGATTCTTTAAGTATATCATCATATCATCAAAGAGTAATAATTTTGTTTCCTCATTCCCTATTCTAATTCCTTCAATTTCTTTTTCTTCTCTAATTGCTAAAGGTAACATTTCTAATACAATATTGGATAGTGTAATAATGGGCAACCTTGCTTCACCCCTGATCTTATTGGGAATGCTTCTAGTTTATCCCTATTACGCTTGCTGATGGTTTCAGATAGATGCTACTGATCATTTTAAAATGAAACTCCATTTAATATAATAGCATATTTTAAAAGGGTATGGTGGCAATAGTCTTGGAATCAGAAGACCATATTAAAATGTGAGCTCCTAAACTAGTTGCATGGTCCAGGGCAACTCCCTTCATGCCTCTGAACCTTATCTTTACACAACAGGATAGGAATAATAATTATTTGGTACTGCCTACCTTACAGAATTTTTCTAAGTGAAGTGTTCTTTATATAAAGTGCTGTGTCTGTGTATATACATATACACATATATACATACAAATATATGTAAGCTTTGTGGAGGGGCATTGAACAAGTCCAGTTATCATTTTCAAAGGAACATGCTAGAGTTGTTAAAACTGGCCTACATGGAGCTGATTATTCATTTTCAGTGTGAACACTTCCCCCTGGAAGTCAGCAAGCTTGATTTATATTTTCCTTGATTGAATTTAAGAAAGTGAAGGAGAAAAAGTGTAAGTGGAGCAATGGATAGAGCCTCAGTCCTAAAGTCTAGAGGCTCTGAATTCAAAATCCAGCCCCAGATCTTTATTAGCTGTGGGACCCTTGGAAAGTCACTTAACTCTAATTGCCTCCTCCTTCCCCTCCCCCCCAAAAAAAGGGGAAAAAAAGGAAGAAAATATAAGAACAAAGGTTAAACTTAGATGTATTTTACATATATTTCTCCTTGGAGAACTAATTGTTAGTTTTACCCAGCATGTACCAAGTTCTGAGTCTGATATATAATGATTCTATGAGGAATGTGGAATATAGGAATAATCAGTACCCAAAGTCTACCAGAAACCCAGGAGGCTTCCTGATTGAGAATGACTTACTAACTTGTAAACCTTAAAAAGGTATTTTGGAAATAATTCTGTGGGAGTTTTTGCTTGGCAAGAAAATGGGTGAGGAATTTTTAAGCATTTGAGGGACTGGTGTGGTCTGGGAGTACATATAGGGCAGGTGACATAAATATTTGCTTGGTCTGGCCATCTATACAGAAAAGACCAAATGGGAAAAGAAATGTCTATTATTCAGATAGACATATATTTGAATGGATAACTTGCAGAGTTTATCTGTGCATATTTCTATTTTTTTAAAAAAGCTTTTTATTTTCAAAACACATGCATAGTTTTTAACCTTCTCCCTTGCAAAACCTTGTGTTCCAAATTTTTTTCCCTCTTCCTTCACCCTACCTACTCCCCTAGATGGCAAATAATCCAATTATACATTAAACATTGTCCATATTTCTTGAACAAATAGCACAAATAAAATGTGAGTTGGGCCCAGAAGAGAAGGAATAATGGAAAAGCATTTATTATGTATTTAACTATGTGCCAGACATGGGACTAAGAGCTGGGGATATGTCTGACACAGATAAGGACTGGGGATAGAAAAATAAACAAGTAGACAGTTTCTGCCTTGCTTACAGTCTGAGTAAAATACAACACATCTTAGGGAAGTCAGAATTGGAGGAGTAGGTCAAGTGTTAGAAGATGCTCAATGGCCTAATTTGGAACAAGATAAAGTGAAAGCTCACACATGAGATTCAAAGACCTCAAGAATCTGAGTTCCAAGAGGAGATTTGATTAGTAGTGGGATTGTTGGGTCAGAGGGTATACTCTATTTTGGTGATTTCATTGAGTATAGAATCAAATTACTTTTTAAAGTGCCTATACCAGTTCCTGATTTCACCAACAGGGCACTAATGCTCTTGGCTTCTGATTACTGTCATTTTTGTTAACAGATGATGAATGTATGGTAAAAACTTAGTTGTTTTCTTCTTATGAATTTATTTGTGACCAAAATAGTAGATATAATTTCATATGCTGTCTCATTTAATTTTTTTCTAATCATTACAACAAATATCAGCGAAACATGAAGATTTTCATGTACAAGAACAGAAGAGTATTTTATATGAAGTTGTATTTTTTTTTAAGTCTGGCAATTAAACATGTTAATTTCCTTTCCCCCTTTTTAATAATATTTTATTTCTTTCCAATTATATTTAAAGAGTTTCCAGTATTTATTTTTATAAAACTTTGCATTCTAAATTTTTCTCCCTCTGTCCCATAAACAATTTCCCCTCCCAAGAAAGCAAACAATCTGAAATAGGTAACATGTTAATTTCTAAATTGTTGTGTTTATGCCATTCTCTGAATTTCTTTATTTTCTTCTATACTTTTTTTTCTGAGACAATTGGGGTTAAGTGACTTGCCCAGGGTCACACAGCTAGGAAGTGTTAAGTGTCTGAGACCAGATTTGAACTCGGGTCCTCCTGACTTCAGGGCTGGTGCACAATCTACTTTGCCACCTAGCTGTCCCTCTTCTATACATTTTAAAAAATGTTTTATTAATGATTTTTTCTTTCTTTTGGGGGAGCATCATCACTTCTTCCCCTTTTTTTCTGTCCTTTGCCCTGGACAAGAGATGTAAAGCATGATTCATTATCATCTTTTGAGATATTATTATTCAGTCATGTCCAGTTCTTTGAAGCTACAAGACCCTTCTGTCCTCCATTATCTTTTGAAGTCATATTCATTGTTTTCATGATACTCTGTCATCCCTCTGCTTTCCCCTTTACCCTTTTGCCTTCAATCTTTCCCAACATCAAGATGTTTTCTAGTAAGTTCTATCTTTTCATTAAATGGCCAAAGTATTTAAGTTTCAACTTCAGTATTTGATCATTCAGAGAATAGTCTGAATTAATTTATTTTTGAGTGCTGACTGATTTGATCTCCATGCTGTCCAAAGGACTTTCCAAAGCCCTTTCCAGCATCACAATTTGAAAGCGCCAATTCTGTGGTATCCAGCCTTTTTCTTTCTTTTTTTTTATTAAAGATTTTTATTTACAAAACATATGCATGGGTAGTTTTTCAGCATTGACCCTTGCAAAACCTTGTGCTCCAAATTTTCCCCTCCTTCCCCCTACCCCTTCTCCTGGATGGCAGGTAATCCAATACATTTTAAATATTTTAAAATATGTTAAATCCAATATATGTATTCAAATTTATACAATTATCTTGCTTCACAAGAAAAATCTGATCAAGAAAGAAAAAAAAAACTGAGAGAAAACAAAATGCAAGCAAACAACAGAGAGTGAAAATGCTACAATGTGGTCCAGACTCAGATCCCACAGGTCTCTCTCTGGGTGTATATGGCTTTCTTCATCACTGAACAACTGGAATTGGGTTGAAACATCTCATTGTTGAAGAGAGCCATGTCCATCAGAATTGGTCATCATATAGTATTGTTTCTGTGTATAATGATCTCCTGGTTCTGCTGATTTCACTCAGCATCAGTTCATGCAAGTCTCTCCAATCCTCTCTGAAATCTTCCTGTTGGTCATTTCTTACAGAACAATAATATTCCATAACATTCATATACCATAATTTATTCAGCCATTCTCCAATTGATGGGCATCCACTCAGTTTCCAGTTTCTTGCCATTACAAAGAGGGCTGCCCAGTCTTTTCTTGCAGCTATCCATTGCTACTAGAAAATCCATGGCTTTGACTACACAGACCTTTGTTAGCAAGATAATGTTTCTGCTTTTTAGTACATTCTCCTGATTTGCCTGATTTATCTTTTTTATCTAATTTGGAACACAAGGTTTTACAAAAGTGAACATTGAGAGGGGCAGCTAGGTGGCGCAATGGATAGAGCACCAGCCCTTTAGTCAGGAGGACCTGAGTTCAAATGTGCTCTCAGACACTTAACATTCCCTAGCTGTGTGACCCTGGGCAAGTCACTTAACCCCAACTGCCTCAGTTAAAAAATAAAACAAGACAAACAAACAACAACAACAAAAAAAAAAAAAACAGAAGAAAGCAGAAAAGGGAGTGGGAGGGCAAAGGGCTTGTCATTCTATGGAGACTCTTCAAACAGAATTGCTGATGTAAAGTGAAAAGTTATTGGGAAATTCTGCAGTTTTAAAACCTTCTGAATAGGAAGTCTTTGGAAGGAGATTGAGACTCCACCCTCTAGCCTTCCAATCAGAGAGGAGATGTTTAAAAAATGGAGTCACTCAGCCTGATCTTGAGTTTCTGGTGATCAGCTTATCCTGGATGAGACAGTGTTTCCTGGGGTCCAAACCCAGTAAAGCTGCTGGTGCAAAATTGAGATTTAACTGGAGAACTTTACTAGTGTGCCATGACAAGAAACAACTTCTTTGTGCCTCATTTCCTCATTGGTAAAACTCAGGGTTTAACTCAATGGGCCCTTTCAGCTCTGAATTATAAAGCTATGATATTTCTGGCACTGCTTTACTTCCAGGACCCAAAATGTGAGCTTAGTACTCTCCATGTTATAGTTTAACCAGATTCTGTTACATTACATTTGTAGGTTAGCTTTTATACCTAACCACTGTTTTATAGCAACATAGCTTTGATATGAAAGTTCTTGCTGGCTTCCAAATAACACATTGACTTTTGGTCTCCTTACCTCAGACTATTGCAGTAGCCTTCTGATTGGTCTTCCTGAAGGGAAGGGAGTCTTTTGATGAGAAGAGATTTTAGAGGTCACTTGGTCTAACCTCTTCATTTATGGATGAGGAAATTTGGTCTCCAAGAGAGTAACTTGCCCAATGTCATATAAATTTGGCAGAAACAGAATTTCTTAATTGTGTTGTCTTCATTACTAAAAGAAAAGAAGCAAAAATCCCTATTGTTCATGCTCTTTCCCCCTTGTGTCTTTTCTCATATTTAGCTCTTTTCCCTCCTTATTTTTAATTATTGTTAGGGTGTAGTCTTTTTCACTGACTTCATCCCAGTCTTGCAGTCCATGTTGCCACTGGAAAAACTCCACATAGTTCACTTTTCAGATTTGTTCTCTGGATTTTGATCTCTACTGTGTTGAAATTTTCCATACATATTTTCTATCCATAAACTTTCAGAGTAGTTAAGGACTTCAAGTGACCAAAATCTTAGTCCAACTCATAATCAAAAAAGAATCTTCCCTACGAGATAACCCAATAAATAGTCATTGTCCTTTCTCTTGAAGATCTCCAGCGAGAAAGAGATCACTCATTTTAAAACTATTTTCTTTGTTAAAGAAAATTTTCTTTCTTTGCAGTTTCTGCCTGTTAATTCTCATTCTCTATGTTTCGAGATGTGTGATGTATGAGTGCCACATGGGACAATAACCAATGATAATGGGGAATTCATTAACTAATGATAATGAACTTGTTTGTCCTCCAAGTGACAGGGAACATGCTTTTCTATGATTTATTTGGGCTGGAGAAGAGCTGCTTCTTTATTCCATCCCAAATTCTCTTCCTGAGCCAAATATGTGGTCATGTCTGGGGAGAAAATCAGACTCATGAGTTGGCTGCCTACACAGTGACTGTATTCCACTCTGTTACCTTTAAGAGTTGTTGAGGATTAATTGTCCCACTACAAAAGGGGGTTCTAAGGAGGATGAGCACAGTCCCATTAGATCACATGAAGGTAATACCTTGGGTCATTTCAGTGGAGTGCCAGACCCGGAATCATCTGGACTCCTCTGAGTTCAAATTGGGCCTCCAACACTTACTAACAGTGAGACCCTGGGCAGGTCACCCAGTTCCTCATCTACAAAATAGGTTGGAAAATGAAATGGCAAACTACTCCAGTATCTTTGCCAGGAAAACACCAAATAGGGTCATGAAGAGTCAGGCACAACTGGAAATAATTGAGCTGAATCTTTCAGAATCTCTTCCCTTTTGCTCACTCTTATTTACTTATGCCATCCCCTGACTATTTACATATTTCTGCAAAAAAAAAAAAAAAAGTCTTTCTATGAGTCAAGATCAGCTTGGTCTCTAAAACTAGTGGTTAATGAATTGACCTTATTTATTCAATCAGATCTGCTGTTAGGGTTTTTTTTTTTTTAAGGTTATATATAAGGAAATATTTTAAAATTGGAAACAAATGATAATAGCTAACATCTATATAATAGTTTTCAAGATTATTTTACTTGATTCTCTCCTCACCCCACGGGAACAGGTACTGTTGTTAAACTCATTTTGCAGTTGGAGATATGGAGGCTGAGAGTGTGAATGGTTGAGGGTCAACCAACTAATCCTGTGAGGCAGGATTTGAAGTCTTGTCTTCCTTACTTTCAGTACAGAACTATATTACTTAGCACTTATACATCTCTTTCATATATCTTGATACTTCACTTTGAGGTACTTTTTGAAATAAAATATTTTATGATTGTTTTCCAGAAATTATTGGAAGAGAACCATGGAGAAAGAATTTTCATTGCGGCACCTATTGATGTACAACTTGTGATTGGATTGTGAAGTTTCTTTTAGGCTATTTCCCCCCTGCCTCATGAGAGGTAGTAAAGGACATTTTATCCCTCTAATCATAAGACATGGGTATGAACTTGACTATTCAGCTTTCCTATAAATTCAGACTGTTGCTGCTCTTTGCATTGTGCATGATGGTGATTGGATGGGCCACCTCAAGCTATCTGGTTGCTGCCATCCAAGAGATTCCTAAAGTAAAGATTTTCAACAGGACCATAATTTGGAGGAAGGAATTGGCTTCATCTAATAAGACTTCCACGATAAAATCAAAATTGAATAAATGTCCTCTTTTGTCTCCACACCTGAGTAAGTATTTTGTGCTTTAATTTAATTTTCCTTGGATGTCATTTCCTTAATGTAGTAAATTAAGGAAATTTCTTTCACCAACCATACCTGCAATTTTGAGTCTCGGTCTGAGAGGTTTTCCTGGAAATACTGAGCATTGGATGTGTAGATTAAGATCTAGAAGGGACCCTGGAGGACAGTTGGTTTCCTTATCTCCAGACTCTGTAGAAAAATAAAATAGGGGGCAGCTAGGTAGTGCAGTGGATAGAGTACCAGCCCTGAAGTCAGGAGGACCTGAGTTCAAATCTGGTCTCAGACACTTAACATTCCCTAGCTGTGTGACCCTGGGCAAGTCACTTAACCCCAATTGCCTTAGCAAAAAACAAAAAAAAAACAAAAAACAAAAAAAAAAGAAAAATAAAATAGTTATTGTTTATGTAGCACCTTAGGATGCTTCACATAGTTCTATCATTTGATCCATAAAGCAACTCTATGAGATAGGTGCTATTATGCCTATTTTGCAGATGAGGATACTGAGGCTGAAATTAAGTGACTTGTTTACAGTATGCAGCTAATAAATGTCTTGGGCACAATTTAATCTTGACTCCTATCCACTGTACCATCTAGCAGACAAGATGTTGAGTCTGTGTTCCCTAGGTCTAAGAGAGGTCATTGTAATTAATTTAAGTGCCTGCTTTTAGGATTCTTTTCCCTTTGGTTCATATTGTAGTCCTTATGTGTATTATTTTCCTGGTTCTGCCCTCTTCAGTTAAATCTGTTCAGTTGCCTGGATGTCTCTGTCTGATTTCTTTTTTTTGTTCATTCTTATGACCCAGTAGTAATAGTACTAGTACTTCATAGTCATGTCACATGTGATCTATTTGCTCATTTGTTCCTCAGTCTTACATTTTTTTATTTTGTTTTTGCTAACACCAAAACTAAACTTCTCCTATGTGCTTGGCCTCTTGGAGCCCCTTCCAAACTCCTCAGGCTATGTTTTGGGAGACATTTCCTTTATCTCAGTCTCAGTGGCTATTATTATAGAGAAAAAAAGACTATATTATGGAAGAACAAAAAGCACAATAAAGAGAGGGGGTAACTAATTAGGATGGAAAAATCAGAGGTAAAAGTTGAATGGGGGGGGAAATGAAGAAAGGAAAGAATCAGATTAAGAATGGTTTTGGAGAGAAAGTGAGGATTTGGGTTTTTAGATCACTTTGAAGTTAAGGTGAAAGCATGATATTCAGACACTTATCAAAGCAGCATTCAGCCAAAGGGAAGTGAGGTAAGGAAAGGAGTTGATGATTTGAGAATCATTTGATATAGTGGCTTAAAAAGTGGTTTTATAAGGCAGCTAGGTGACTTAGTGGTTAGATTATCAGCCCTGAAATCAAGAGCACCTGAGTTCAAATTTGACCTCAAACACAACACTTTCTAGCTGTGTGACTCTGGGCAAGTCATTTAACTCCAATTGTCTCAGCAAATAAACAAACAAACAAATAAATAAAGAGGTTTTATTATGAACAAGCAGAGTGCCGGGGATAAGAGGGAGGGAGTATGAGCTTTGAACCATGCCCATTGGTATGTGAGGAGGAAATAGATTAAATTAAATCATTGAAAAACTGGAGAGGTAGGAAGGAAATTATTATAGTGGAGAATTGAAAAGGTAAAGGTTTGGCTAGTAAACAATCTGATATAGATTATACAAGTACATTTATTGTTAGCATTTCCATGAGTCATATTGGGAAAGAAAAATCAGAACTAAAGGGAAAACCACAAGAAAGAAGGAGCAGAAAGGTGAAAGTAGTATGATCCCATCCACATTCAGTCTCTATAGTTCTTTCTCTAGATACAGATGGCATTTTCTATCCAAAGTTTATTGTAATTGCCTTGGATTACTGAAAAGAAAGGTTGGGAAATTTTTAAATAGCTGAATGCTACAGGGAAGTTAAAGAAGATAAAACAGACTGGATTTGCCAATTGGGAGGAACAGCACCTAAAGATTAAAGTTCAGGAAGTCTGTAAACAAAAATTAATTGAAGCAGAAAAATCTTAATGTGGAGAATGTGAACTTTAAAAAAGTTTTTGATATTGTTATTAAATATAATTTGTGTCCTTTGTAATCCTATGTATTTATGCATTTAAAAACATTACTTTAACACAAACAACCAACCAAAAAATCCCATTACTCTGAGGAATAAGTCTACAGGCTTTACCAAATTGCCATAAGAATCTGTAACACAAAAAAGGGTCAAGAACTCCTGAACAGAATGTTTGGAAGTCTTAGCAAAAATCTCATGGAAGTTACATGGAATTGAGTTGTTAGGTCCATTTAACACCAATAGTATTTCTTGG
This sequence comes from Myrmecobius fasciatus, assembly GCA_023553655.1. Lineage (NCBI taxonomy): Eukaryota > Metazoa > Chordata > Mammalia > Dasyuromorphia > Myrmecobiidae > Myrmecobius > Myrmecobius fasciatus. The sequence goes on along the minus strand of JAJPUD010000384.1, from coordinate 589,658 downwards.
CAGCTTGACACTTTGAGAAATTGGAGCAGAAAAAATTCGAGAATTAGTCAATCAACAGAACAAATACTCTTTTGCATCTAGTGTTACTTTTCTAAAAGAATAATTTTTTTTATTTGAACAACAGTAATGCTTTCCCTACTTTACTTTTCAGGGCACTGAGGATTAAATGAGATAATGCACTTCAAAAGCTCTTTGAAAAATCTAAAATATACAATTTAAAACAGAAGATTATTGAAGAGTATTGTATCATAATAGGCCAAAGTGGAATAGAGTAGATAGAACACTAGATTTGAAATCAAGAAGACCTAGTTCAAGTGCTTCACATACTTAATAGCTATGATATAAATACTGGGCAAGTTACTTACAGTTTCTCAGATTCAATTTCCTTATCTGAAAAATGGGTATTATAATAATGTCATCTATCTCGGAACCAGAGTAGTTGTAAGGAGAAAATGAGAACATTTAAGATGCAAACCTTAAGACTCTATATAAATTCTATTTATCATTGCTATTTCAAAGATCACTTAAAAACTGACTCATTTTGGAACAAATTAGACAATGGGCTGGACTCTCTTTCAACTCATTATATGCTTTGCTTTATGGATATATAAAATTGATTTGTTTACTAATTTGTCATCAGAAGCCTCATATAATTAAAAATCATTTTCATTTTCTGTAAGGTAGCTTATGAACACAGTAGAATAATGATGCATTTTAGCAGGTTTTTGTATTCTTGGAGCCTAAAAAATCCAGGCAAAAAACTCTGCTTTTTTCCTCCTACTTTTTGCTGTTATATGCTATGATATCCTTGGATATGGGAGAAGAGAGCCTCTTTTTTATGCATCTAAAAAATCTCTTCTTGAGCCAAATATGTAATCATGTCTGGGTGAGAAGCTCTATAGCACAATATTGCCACCTTAAATGTATTGAGACAGAGTGTTCTTTAATGGTCTTCCCACTTGAAATTGTACAATTTTGGACAAGGAAGTTGGAGGGAGGGATGGTGGAAGTCCATAAGGTCGTGGTTGACGTGTCCTTTCAGGAATGGCAGTGTAATTTAATTTCTCTTCTCAGAACTAGGATTGGGGAAGAAGGCAAGGTTGGAAAAGAAGCAGTGCTGGTGGGCTGGGGAGGTAAGGCAGACGCTTAGGGTTGGAGCCCCTTCTGTGGTGGCTCCGGCTCTGGGCAGTGATGGAGGCTGGAGGGTTAGCAGCATGCTGTGGAATTGGGAAAATGGGGAAGTGAAGTGACTTACCCTAAACGACATAGCATGGGAAAGAGAGATGATTCGAACTTCCTCCGACCCTTGCAGCCTTTATTTTTCATGGAATTTGTGTTTGGGGGGGAAACCATTTGATTTGTGATACTTTAGATGATATATTTGTGTTCAATACAAGACACATTTATTATTATATTACATTATTAATTATTATGTTATATAACTTAATAAATATAATGTTAATTCATATATTATATAGTAAGTATATTAATATATACTTATATAAATACATGCATAAATAAATTGTGGGTTATTGTACATGTATAAACAAAAAAAAACTCTAAAGTGTTACCATTCTACAGGGTGAGGGAGATCAATAAGTAATTTAGTACAAAATAGATATGTAATATGTGTAAGAATAAGTTCTGAGCATGAAGTTGGGAAAATCCCAATTACTAGGGTGCCTTCTTGTGAGAATTGACATGAGCTGAACTTTATGGGGAGCAAAGGATTGCAAGGGGCAGAGGAGAGAAGGGAAGGTATGGCAAGTAGAGGTGATGGCCTATGGAAAATTGGAAGTGAGCAGTGTAGAGCAGTGTTGGCCAGTTGGACTGAAACTCAAGGGAAGTGGAGGACAGGGTAATGTGAAATTAATGTTTGGCTTTGGTCTTTTCATCAGGAATATTTGAAAGTCCTGTATTTCATTGAATGTCCATTGCCCACCTCCTGAAGAGTTAAGTTCAGTTTTGCTGGGTAGGTGATTCTGGGTTGTAACTCTAGCTCCTTTGCTCTCAGAAATATCATATTCCAAGCCCTCCAGTCCTTTAATGTAGAGGCTGCTAAATCCTGTGTCATTCTGACTGTGGATCCTCAATATTTGAATTGTTTCTTTCTGGCCAATTATAGTATTCTTTCTTTAACTTGAGAGTTATGGAATTTGGCTATAATATTCCTGGAAATTTTAATTTTGGGCTGTTTCAGGAGGTGATTGGATTTTTTTTTTTAAGTAAAATTTTTATTTTCAAAACATATGCATGGGTGAGTTTTCAACGTTGAACCTTACAAAACCTTGTGTTCTAAATCCACCCCCCCCTTTCCCTATATGGCAAGTAATACAATATATGTTAAACATGTTAAAAATATATGTTAAATTGATGGATTCTTTCAATTACTATTTTATTCTCTACTTCTAGGATATCCGGGCAGTTTTCCTTGATAATTTCTTGAAAGATGCTGCCCAGGTTCTTTTTCTGATAATGGTTTTCAAGTAGTCCAATGATACTTAAATGATCTTTCCTGGTTCTATTTTCTAGGTCAATTGTTTTTCCAATGAGATATTATTATGAGGTTGATCCGGAAAGATAGGCTGGAGACAGGACATGAAAGACTTTAAATGTCCCCTAAAGAAATGTTTCTATTTTAATCTTGAGGCGGGGCAGCTAGATGGCGCAGTAGATAGAGCACCAACCCTGAAGTCAGAGGACCTGAGTTCAAATTTGATCTCAGACACTTAACACTTCCTAGCTGTGTGACCCTGGGTAAGTCAATTTAACCCTAATTGCCTCAGCAAAAAAAAAAAAAAAAAATGCTCATTATTTTAATCTTGAGGCAATGGGAAGCCACTAATGTTTCTTGAGCAGGGGATATTACATGGCCATTCTGTTCTTATGGCCTTGGGGGAGTAATAAAGTTAAATTGGTAAATAAGTAGGGCCTTAAATTTATATGGGCATGTGAAGACTCCATAGGATTTTGTAGAAGGTAACAAGATAAGCTCAAAATAGGTATATAATTTAAACACAAAGAATAATATCATAGGTATATTAGGGAAACACCTTTTAGATCTGTAGAAAAGGAAAGAGTTCCTGTTCAGATGGATTGTAGGAAATAAAATGGATAATTTTGATTAGATTAAACTAAAAGGCTTTTGCATAAACAAACCAACATAGCCATAATTTGAAAGAAAATGGGAAATTAGGGAAAATATTTTATATCAAGCTTCTTTGATATAGGTCTCATTTCTCTAATATAGGGAACTACTCTAAATTTATGATAAATAAGAGTTGTTTCCCAGTTGATAAATGGTCAAAGGATATGAACAAGTACTTTTCAGAAGAAGAAATTGAAGTTACCAAGAATCATATTAAAATTCTTCCAAATCATTAATTATTAGAAAAATGCAAATTAAAACAACTCTGAGATACTATTTCATACCCATCAGATTGGCTAAATGACAGAAAATGAAAATGCAAGTGTTGGAAAGGATATGAAAAAATAAGGTTTCTAATGTATTATTGGTAGAGCTGTGAGCTGGTCTAACCATTCTGGAGAATAATTGAGAACTATGCCTAAAAGGTTGTAAATCTATGTGTATACCCTTTGGTTCTGGGGTACTACTATCATGTCTTTCTCAAAAAAGTCAGAGAAAAAAGAAAAGGACCCATATGTGCAAAAATATTTGTAGCCATTTATTTTGTAGTAGCCAAGAATTGGAAACGGAAGGGATGCTCATCACCGGGGGAATGGTTATGTATGATTGTGATGGAATACTATTGTGCTGTAAAAAATGACAAAGGGAAGGATTTCAGAAAAACCTAGGAATATTTTTATGAGCTGATACAAAGTGAAATCAGCAGAACTAGAGGAACATTATGTATGATAATAGAAGTACTATAATAATAATCAACTATGAAAGACTTAGCTACTCTGATCAATATGTCAGTCAAAGGACTCAAGATCAAAAGTGTTCTATTTCCAATGAGAATTGATGGAGTCTGAATACATATTGAAGTATATATATTTTTTTTGTTTTTTAGATTTTTCTTGCTTTTTCTCCCTCACAACATGGATAATGTGTAACTGTATTTTGAATGACTTCATTTGCGTAATTGGTATCTATTTCTTCTTTTCTCACTGGATGAAGCGAGAGAATTTGGAAGAGAAAATAAAAAATGTAAAGTTAAAAAAAACAAAACAAAACAGGATGAGTAGGAAATTTATTGGCACAAAAGGAAAGGGAGGCCACTCTAGCTATAATCTGTTAGAAGAGAGAAGAGTGAGAAATAACATCAACATCTTGGTGTTTCCATTTGGAAAGCTCTCATGAACAAAAACAGTGAAGTCTACAGAAGTAGATTTAGAGGCATGGGAGGTTTGGTATTCCAGTGTTGAGTTTAAGGTGAAAATGAGATGTTTATATCTTGGTATATCAAGGTGTCAAGATATGGACTGCCTATAGTTGAGAGAGAGTTCATCTTTTCTAGAATCTTGTCACCCTTACTTCTCAGTGTGGACATCCCTTCTTCGCCTCGCCTTCGTTATTTCATGGTGATCTTGTATTGGATGTTGAAGACACTGGACTTTCTCCCTCATCTCTCTTCCTTTCTCCCTGATTATTTTTTCTTGGAGTAAATTATTTATCTGGGTATAAATAGCTGCTCTCCTTTTAAGTGGTGCTGGACTTTTGTTTTTGTCTTCCCTTGGAATTTGGGCTTTCTTCTCCCTGGAAGCTGTGTAGTTGGGGACCACAAGGCCTAGGTGGGTGTGAAACCCCTTTCTCAGCCTAGCCTTTCCTTGTTGGTTTCATCAGGATCCCACTTGCCTCCATTCTATTTCCCTTTTGAAATGCATTAAAACTTCCATCCTAACATGTATTCTTGGACCAGTAAACATCTTGGCTCTTTCTCTGGCCCATTTGTTTGTTCTCTCCATTTACTCTGTTTCCAACTGCATGGTGTTCAAGGCCTTTCCCCAAGGACGTCTTAGTGAATGTCTCACCTCTTTGTCAGGAAGTAGTTATAATGCTTCATCCCAGGTCCTCTAAAATTTTGGTTCATACATTGATTTGTGTGTATCATGTTGCTTATTTCATACTTCATTATTTCATGCAAATCTTCCAAAGTGTTTTCTGAAACTATCTGAGGTAATTTATTTTAAATTGCTTTGCAAACCATAAAAATGTCAAATGTTAACCATGTGTTTTTATGTCACATTCAGGGTCTGGGGATGGAAGGACTAGAATAATACAATGTTAGAAATAGAAAGAACTTTGCAGTTCATTTCAATCTTTCATTTTAGAGATGGAATTGAAGTATGGAGTGGTCCTATATCATGATCACAGAAATAAGTAGTGATGCAACTAAAACTCAGATCTAGGCCTTTTGACCCCCAAGTCCAATGGTCTTTTTACTATCTCACACAAACCCAAATACTCTTTTCACAATACTATACTGAATATGTTGTCTCAAATATTATATAATTACAATTTTTAAATTACAATGAATTTTTTCAGTTAACAAGCATTTATCTTCTCCCCTCTCTTCTTCCTCTTTCCCCATTGAAATGGCATAGTTAAGCAAAACAGTCACACAGTGGACATGTCCAAAATGTATATCTCTTTCTGCATCTTAAATTCATCATCTCTCTGTCATTAAATGGGTAGTATGTGCCATCTTTGGCCTTTTGGAAACATGGTTTGTCATGGCATTGATCAGATTCCCACTATTATTATTATTTTTTTTTTGGTAATGTTATTGTATAAATTGTTCTGGTTCTGTTCACTTCATTGTATTGGTTCATATGGGTCTTCCCAGTTTTCAGTAAAGTTGCCCATTTCATCATTTCTTATGGTAAAATGAGATGCATAACATTCATATGCCATAATTTGTTTAACCAATTTCCCAATAGATGGGTACTCCCTTAGTTTTCAATTTTTTGTTTCTATAGAACTACTATTAATATATATTTTTTTTAATACATATGGGTCTATTTCCTCTTTGGAATATAGACCTAGAGGTAGTATTGTTGGGTCTAATTAGAATTTTAAAATCCTATCCTATAATGATATTGTCATGTTTTAGCAGAGCTTAAATTAAAATTATTAGAGAATCTGAGTTTTAAAACAATAAGGAGCCATATTTTCTCTCCTAGCACTTTTCTTCCCAATGAGAGAAGCCAGAATTGAGTTTTTTTCATTTAAGTGATAAAAATTTCATCTGTAGGGCACTTTAATTAGTAGCTTGGGAACTAGACTTGATGCCTGTGTATATTGTTTAGGAGGAACCAGCAAGCTCATTTTCAAATCAAATCTCACATGGGGAGAAGTACAGACAGAGAATCCTAAAGTTCAGAAAGGCCGTTACCACCCAGAAGATTGTATGGCTTTACAACGGGTTGCCATCCTCATTCCACACCGGAATAGAGAGAAGCATTTATTATACCTGCTGAAGCATCTCCATCCATTCTTGCAGAGGCAGCAATTGGATTATGGCATCTATGTCATTAATCAGGTAAGCAGTTAGAGTTGGTCCCTTCAGTCCTACAAATCTACAGTCATCTTTGTAATTTTTCTTGGGTGCAATTGCCATCATTCAACCTTTTTTGGTCAAAATTTCTATTTTTTTTTTTTTTTAATCCCTGAAAGGGGGAAAAGAAAATTCTTGTCCCATGGTATATGGATGCCATTTGACCAAAATCTGGTAAATTTTACTGATTCTTAAATAAGTTTGCTGAGGAAGGCTATTTTTTTTTTCATATTAGGATTGCTCTCATGAATTGCTTTCCTAAACTATTGCAGTAGCCTTCTAATTGGTCTTTCCACTTCCTTTATCACCATTATCAATCCATCCTTCATATGCTTACAAGAAAGATGTGGTCATATCTCCCATGGTCAAAAACTTGAGTGATTCCTTATTGCCTACCAAGCAAAGTTCATACTAAAAGTCTGACTAAATTATCCCCCTAATATTCCTCAGAATATTTATTGCATGTTCCATAAGTAGACATTTTAATCTTTTTTCATAAAGATTAAATCAATTGATTAATATCAATTGATAAAAATCAATTCAAGATTGATTATGTGTAAAGACTGGAGAGAAGCAATCATTTGATGGAATCATTGTAGTGCCTTACCTTGTTCTGTGGCTTTGGAAGCACTAAACAAGCAGTCCCTACCACTTTGCATTTTGTTTTTCAGTAATTAGTTAAAATAGACTTATTTGACTTTTTATTGATATCATTCATGCATTCAATTTTGTTGGTTCACCAGAATATCATCTAGTTGTGAAAGATTCAGTCTTCTTTAAAAAGTACAATGTACGGGGCAGCTAGGTGCCGCAGTGGATAGAGCACCAGCCCTGAAGTCAGGAGGACCTGAGTTCAAATCTGGTCTCAGACATGTAACAGCTGTGTGACCCTGGGCAAGTCACTTAACCCCAATTGCCTCAGCAAAAAAAAAAAAAAAAAAAAAAAAGTACAATGTAATAAATTTGTATATCAGAGCTTGTAATATTAATGTAAGGTATAAGAGAAAGTCACAAAATTTTTATGTATTTGTATATATCACTAACAAAAAGTGGGGGTAGGGAGAATGAAAGAAATACTATTTAGAATAATGGAAAAATATATTATCTGTGATATGTATACTGACTGGCTGTATGATCTTTTTATACAGAGGAGATTGGATTACATGATTTCTAAGGTCCTTCTAGTAAAGAAATACATTCCTTTTAGTAAAATTCACCAATTAGGTTTTTCTGTAAAACTTTTTTTTTCCTGTAAAACTTTAAAAAATAATTATTCTGCATTTAAACACCCAAAGGAAAAAAATGAGTATTTTTATATATGCTAAATGGGGGGGGAAGATTACATATGAATTCATCAATTTCCTAAAGCTTGCCTTTTAAAATTTTTTTTAAATTTTGAATTCTAATTTTTTCTCCTTTAAGCTCCTCCCTTAAAATTGGAGAAGGCAAGCTGTCTGACATTATAATGTGAAGTCATGCAAAACATTGCCATAATAGCTATGTTGAAAAAAAGTTGTTTTAGTCTGAGTTTTATCAGTTCTTTTTCTTGAGTTTTGTGGAGAGTAGCTAAGTCTTGGTCATTGCCACAATACTTCTGTTCCTATGTACAATATTCTCTTGTTTCTACTTACTTCCCTTTGTATTGGTTCACAAAAGTCTTTCCTGGGTTTTTCTGAACTTCCTCCTCATAATTTCTTTTAGCAGAATCATATTCCTCTATCACAATCATATACAATAATTTGTTCAGCCATTCCCCAGCTGATAGGCATCCTTTTTCTGTTTCTAGTGCTTTGCCACTACAAAAAGAGCTACTATAATTATTTTTCTACATATAGGTCCTTTTCTCTTTTCTTTGATCTCTTTAGAATACAGACCTAGTAGAGGTATTGCTAATTGAAAGGATATGCAGTTTTATAACCCTTTGGCTAAAGTTCCAAATTATTCTCCAGAATGGTTAGACTAATCACAACTCATTCAGTAGTGTATTAATTCTGCTTGCTTTAAAAAAAAAGAAAATGAAGTAAATTCAGCATGTTACTTTAAAAGCAATAATGCTTCTCTTTGTCCTAAAAAACTTTTTGGAAAGATCTGTTATTTATATCTTTCCAGAAAAGTAATTAAAAATCTCAGAAGTCAAGCCAAATTATCATGTTGTAATAGCTAAGATATTAGTTTTAGGCCAGCAGTGTTGGGTTTTTGTTTAGTTTTTATTTTTTCAAAATTATAAATGTAATACCAACAAATATAAATAAGAAGCAATATCTCAGGTAAAGCAAATAACTTTACCAAAAATAATAACTAATGTCCTCTGTCTCCTTTCAATTCTTTTTTACTTTGGCATATTTATAGACATTGTGTGTGTGTGTGTGTGTTTATAACAGTCAGAATGTGTTCTTCTGATACTGTTTTTTTGTTTTTTGTTTTTTTTTTGCTTTGCATACTTTGTATAGATTTTCCCTCATTTCTTTGTATTATTTGCCATTTATGTAATAGTATTTCAGTATGTTGCTATATTACAATTTATTTGGCTATTTACAAACATAAAGGCTGCTTCCAGTTTTTTTTTATTACAAATGAAATATCTACAAATATTTTTGTACAGAGATCTTTTTTTTTCCATTTAACAATGTCAAGGATAGAGTCCTACAATCAGAATAACACAATAACTTTTTACTTCCTCTTATTAGATTGTTTTACAAAAAGATTGGTCCAATTTGTAATTTCATCAGTATCTAATAGGAACTTTTGGCATAAAAGTCTCTTCAGTATTCAACATCACAGTTTCAAATTATTTTATATGATTTGATAGGTATAGAGCAGTATCCCAAAGCTGTTTAAATTTGCATTTTTATGATTTACTAAAATACTTGGATAATTTTCAGTGAATTATTAGCAATTTCTCATTAACCATTTTCAAAAATTGTCTATTAATATTTTCTCAATCATTATGTGTTGGAGAGCAGGCTTTACTCATAAATTTATATTAGGTACATCACAGTTACTAAAAGATTTTTTTCCCTCCCTTTCACACTCCTTTGCACTGAATTTTTCTAGATTTACATAATCAAGTCCATCTATTTTGTCTTCACTATTTCCTTCCATTTATTCAATAAGGTTAACATTTTTTCTTCCTTGCAATTATTTTGGAATGTTAAAATCTTTGTTCTAGTTAAAATTTATTGTTACATATGTCATAAAGCCTCATCTAAAACCAATTTTCCCACAATTATCCAATTTTTCCAACAATTTTTGATTTCTTTCTCTAGCATTTTATAATCTTGAGTTTATCAAACACTGATCTATAAATTATTGGTTCCATTTCTGTATTTTTGTCCATGGAGCATTTTTTCCCTTTTTGATCAAAAACTTCTGACTGGATGAGTATTCCTTTAAAGTACATTTGAAATATGGCATTCTTCTCTATTAGTTTTACTCATAATTCCCACTTGATATTTTTGAATCTGCATTGATAGAGGAATTTTTTTTCCCCCTTGGGAAAGGAGAGGAGAGAAGGAAGGGAGCAGGGAAGAAGAGGAGAATACAGGGGAGAGGGGGAGGGGAGGAAGAAGGGAGTAGGGGAGCGAGCAGGAGAGAGGAGAAGAGAGGAGGAGGGGAGGGAACCAGGGGGAGGAGGGGAAGGAACAGGGAGGAAGAGAGGGAGGGGAGGGAGCAAGAGAAAGAAGGAAGGAGGGAGGGGAGATTCAGAACAAGGAAGGAATATGCTATTTTCTATTTTAGTGAGCTTTGCCATCGTCTCCTTCTAAGATTTCCTTATCTGAATTCATTTCTTTCATTATTTTTTCCTAGGATTTCAGTTACATTCATTTTTTTTTAAACTTATTCTCTTAACCCATTCCCTATTTAAATGTTTTTCCCTCAATATTTCTTGCATCATTTCTTATGCTACTCCCAGTACTATTTTGATGTGCATTCATTCTGATGCTTTGCCTTCTTTTTCTTAAACTATAACAAAGATTTTAAAAATTAGATTTAATTTTTTTCAATTAACAATCAGTTATTTTTTCTCCTTCCTACCTCCCTTCTTCCTACTGGAAAAAGAAAAAAAAATCAAGATTTTTGTAACAATTATATCTAGAAAAGCAAAATAGATTCCCATATTAGCAACATGCAATAATGTATGTTTCATTCTGTATGTTTATTTCATCCCCTCTTTCTTAGGTGGTAGCATTCTTCATTACCAGTTCTCTGGAATCATGACTGTTCATCAAGATGATCAGAGTTTTAAGTCTTTCAAAATTGTTTTTACAATGTTATATCCATTTACAAAATTTTTAGCAGAGCTCTCCTTTATTTTACTCATCTTATTTTTGGTGAGGTTTAATTTTCTTATGGAAATTTCTAATAATTGGATTTATTTTCTGTGTTCTTTTTGAAGGGGCATTATAAGGCATGCATCTTGCTTATGACTTTGCATTCTTTCTTCTTGCTAGAAGTCCTAAAGTTGTATTTTGTGTGTTGTGTATTCATGGTCTATTGATGCCCTTAGATATAAATGCATGTCACAATTAATTTATACAATTTTATAGAGCTTGAGACATACTTTTTCTTTTACAATTATAGCAGGTTTATCATTGTTGTAATTTAGATTTTTGCATATTGTTAGCCACAAAGGATATTTTTAGAATTATAGATCCAAAGCTAGAAAGATCTATAGCAATCATCTAGTTCTTTAATTTTGAGTTATTGTTAAGGTCTATAAATCCTAATTGTGACCTTGATGCTATTGAAAAATAAAATCTAGGGGCAGCTAGTGCAGTGGATAGAGCACTGGCCCTGAAGTCAGGAAGACCCAAGTCCAGATGTGGCCTCAAACACTTAATGCTTACTAGCTGTGTGACCCTGAACAAGTCACTTAATCCCAATTGCCTCATCTCCCTGTCCAAAAAAAAAAAAAAAAAGGAAAAAAAAAGAAAAATACATCTGCTTTATAATTAACTCTGTTGCTGCTACACACAAAGTAACTTGAAGTGGGCACTGCCCAGATTTTTATGTTGAACCATCTAGTAGAATATTTAGACCTAAAATGAAAATACAAAATACAGCTGTAATGTAGCAGTGTCTATTTTGGTAATGTTCAAAATGATTAATTTTTAAAATCTTGCTTTTTAAAAAATTAGTATTTTATTTACCCTCAATTACATGTAAAAACAATTTTTAGGGGTCAGCTAGTTGGTGCAGTGGTTAGAGCATCTGCCCTGAAGTCAGGAGGACCTGAGTTCAAATCTGGTCTCAAACAATTAACACGTCCTAGCTGTGTGACCCTGGACAAGTCATTTAACCCCAGTTGCCTCAGCAAAAAAAAAAAAAAAAAAAAAAAGGACAAAACAATTTTTAACATTCATGTTTAAAATTGAGTTTCACATTTTCTCCCTCCCTCCTCCTATCCATTAATAAGGCAAGGAATTTGATATAAATTGTATACATTTCCATTTTAGTGATAACATGAAAGAAAACATAGACCAAAATAAAAAGCCAAGAAAAATAAAGTTTAAAAAAGTATGCTTTGATCTGTATTTGTACTCCATCAACTTTTTCTCTGGGGATGGTTAGCATAATAGGTGTGAAGTATCTCAGAATTATTTTAATGTGCATTTCTCCAATCAATAGTGATAATTTTTTTTTCATTTGATTGTAGAGAGCTTTGATTTTTTAATCTGAAAACTTCATATTTTTTGATTATTTGTTATTTGGGGAATGACCCTTATTTTTTATAAATTTGACTCACTTCTTGGTGTATTTGAGAGAGAAATTTGCCTATTTTTTTTTTTTTTACAGTTGTGATTTCTCTCTCCCCCCCCCCCTTTTATTCTATTTTCTCTGTGGAGTCCATGGACTCCAGGTTAAGAATTTCTGATAAAATGTTAGCTGCAAATATTCGATTAAAACTTAATCTCTCATTTCACCCCGTCCATCCTCAAGTCTTTTGCTTCTGATTACTGCCTGCTCCAGTCAACTCTCCATCCAATTACCCTTTATGAGCACCCCTCCACTTCTCATATCTTCCTCTCCTACTTAACTTTCCTTAACTATTTTTAACCTTACTAAACATTATTGCTATTAAATGAATTAACATTCATTTAGATTTAGAAAGGATGGTTCAAAGTTGTAAATCTGGTAATTGCTGTCCTGTTCTTTTTAATACCTCCAGGCTGGAGATGACAAATTTAACAGAGCCAGACTCCTGAATGTTGGCTACCTAGAAGCCCTTAAGGAAGAAAATTGGGATTGTTTTATATTCCATGATGTAGATCTGGTACCAGAGAATGACCTAAACCTCTATATGTGTGATGCTCATCCAAAACACCTGGTGGTTGGCAGAAACAGCACTGGCTACAGGTAGGAGAGGAGTTTCTCATTAATCTATTTCCTGATATCTTTTAATTTTAGTATCTTCCCTCTGGATTGTGAACATAATTGTTTTCCTATGGCCTCACCTTTAGAGTATGAGCTCCATGAAAATGTCTTTTGGTTTTCTTTGTATTCCTAGCACTTAGCAAGGTGAAGCTCGATAAATATTGACTGACTAAGGTTTTTCAGGATAATGTTGTAAATCAATATAACCAACAATGGAATTCAATCAGGAGAGGCTAGGCACTATCCATTTAGCAGTAAATGGGGTTTAAAAATGTGGAAGGTGAGGACATAAAAACTGGAGGGATCAGAAAGATTAGTTAATTCAAACAGTGGGCAATTGGAGGACAGGCACAATATGGCACTATTCGCATGTTTTCTTTTTTTAATTTTATTTTAATAATAGCCTTTTCTTTTTTTTATTAATTTATTTTATTTGAAAAAAACAGAATAAGAGGAAAAAAAGAAAAACAGAAAAAGAATATAAAACACAAAACAGAATATTAGGGAGGATTCAAAATATATAACAACAAATTACCCAGATCAAGAAAGGTTTTTACTTTCAAAATACATGCAAAGATAGCTTCAACATTTACCTTTGCAAAACCTTGTGTTGCAAATTTTTCTCCCTCCTTGCCCCCCCATTTTTCTTCCCTAGACAACAAGTAATCCAATCTAGATCAAACATGTACAATTCTTGTTAGCATATTTCCATATTTATTCAAATAAATATTTTTTAATACTTTGTTAAATTTAATTATAATATTTGCAGCTAAAATTTTTAAATTTTTTTTTTATACAAATTGCTTTATGAATCATGTTGGGAGAGAACTTAGAACAAAAGGAAAAAATCACGGGAGAAGAAAAAAAACAGAAAAAAAAATGAACATAGCATGTGTTGCTCTAGATTCAGTGTCCATAGTTCTTTTTCTGGATGTAGATACAGGTAACATTTTATCAGAATTTTTTAACCTGGGGTCCAAGGGCTCTTGTAGATAGATTTCAGAGGGTTTGTGAAATTGGGTGGAAAAAACAAATAAATTGCATCTTTATTTTTACCACCCTCTTAACTGAAATTTGGCATTTCTTTCAACGATTAAAAATCTTATTCTGAGAAGAGGTCCACAGTCTTCCCCAGAGGAATGCCCCCAAACAACAAAACGGTACATTGGACACCTAGGTGATGCAGTGGCTAGAATACTGGCCTTGGAGGCAGAAGGATGTTCACATCCGGCCTCAGATACTTACTAGTTACATGACCTTGGACAAGTCATTTAACCCCAATTAACTCACCCCCAAACCTCTCCCCCCCAAAATAATTTTTTTTAAACCAATGAAACAAAATACTTACTGAAGGAAGACTACTTTCTGCTCTACCTCTGAGGGTGCTTTTGCTTAGTCTTCAGGGTAAAAGGAAGGGCCAGATGATTAGGGCCAGTCTTTAGGCCTGCTTCTGTGGCCCTTTTTGAATAACTCTTAGAACTATCAAGAATACATCTTCCTTCTCCCCCCACCCTTTTTTTTTTTTTTGGCAAAAAATAGGTTTATTAGGAGAAGATCTTGGATCTCTTCCTTGTCTTGAAGAGTCTGGCCTTAGTGTCTCTTTCCAGTTTAGCCTTTTGTTATTTGATCTCCTAAGATATAGCATTTGTTGCCTCCTGATCTTTCCTGCCTGATTTTGCAGGTGTGAAATCCCTCAAACAGCTGTCATTGCAGTTATATGTTCAACTGATTGGTTGTTGTCTCCTGCCGTTGGCCATCTACTTTATACACACAGAAATACTTTATGCACATGGAAATATACTCTATTTTCCACAAGCGGTTCCACACACATGGCAAACACCCCCCTTCACAAGTGGCTGAAACACAGATCCATCCTGAGAGAAATGATGGCTTGATTATTACTGGTTATCCTCCATAGGGTGACCAGCATCCATCACCTTGTACAGGGCCAGCACCTAGATAGTGGATTGCTAGGCCCTACCTGGGCATAGTTGGACTCCTGGTTCTCACTCTTCCAGCCTGGGATGGTTTTACAAGGCAACCAGAACCCCTTAGGGATGAGGAGTCTGGACCAGGTATGCCCCTGAGGGGACGTTCAGCTTCCATCTTGGGTAGGTGGGTGGGTGATGGTAAGGGGAGCAAAAGGGAATTCATATTTTTGGCTGGGGTCAGGGTATTTTCAAAACTTTAAAAAAAAAACATTCATTTATGTTTTCTTCTTTTTAATGCATTTCTGTGCCTCCTTCCCCTTCCAACTCCCACTTCTTTTCTATGAGTGGGCTGGAGGGGACAGGGAAATAAAAATGAAATCCTCATTAAAAATCTGTATAGTCACACGAAACAAATTCTCACATTGGCCATATCCAAAAAATATATCTCTCATTCTGTATCTTGGAAGCATGCTTTATCATTACTTTGGAATCATGGTTGGTGATTGCATTTTTTCTTTTGATTTTTCTAATCTGCACTAATTGCTAGTGATGTGGAGTTGGATTTTCATGGAAGTAGGCCCCCTTTGTGATGTGCAGTTATTTATTAGTTAATTAAATTAGTACAGCAGATATTCCCTAAGGGACAATTGAGTATAATAATCAATGATATAAATAGATACCCAGATATCTAGACACCTACGCATTCCTTCATAAATACATATATACATACATTTGCAAGCATGCAAAACAGAAAATGAATAGGTATGATGGTACCTTGAATGAGGGAGGGAATAGGTTAAAAAGGTAAGTAAAAGTTGGAGGTTAGATGAGAAAATTGGTAGATAGTTGATAGTTTGACATCCAAACATGTACAGGATGTTGATAAGGAAAGCACAGAATATGTGTGGTGTTTGTTGGGAATAAGTTTGCTTTGTACTCATTTCCCCCCCTATTCTTTGTTTTTACCTATAGATTGCGTTATAAGGGATATTTTGGAGGTGTTTCTGCTCTAACAAGAGACCAGTTTTACATGGTGAATGGATTCTCCAATAACTATTGGGGCTGGGGTGGAGAAGATGATGACCTCAGAATCAGGTGAATCAACAAAGAACATAGCCCTCTTTGTGGCCTAGCATAGGGATATTATATGATATGATATTTATATATGTCATAATTATCATTATATATATATGTACATATATATATATAGATATAGATATAGATATAAATTATTGTTAGCCATTCTCAGCTCTATGACATGGGCTGCTGCAAGAGATTTTGGATCCTGGAGTATAGTGACTTGGATGTCAGATTAGAATAGGGAACTATTTAATTTCTTGCAGTTCCTTTCCTGATTCCTTTCCCCAAATCAATTCAACTCAGCCAAATTAAGTACCTATTTTATGAAAGGCAATGTATTTAGGGCTTGGGAATTCAAATACAGAATTATCACGGTGTTGTGCATTGGACATTGAATTTATATGTGGGTTCAAATCCGACTTCAGACATTTACTAGCTGTGAATTTTAGGCTTCATCTATAAGATGAGAAGTCTGGACTCAATGGCCTCTAAGGCCCTTATTACTCTAAATCTGATTCTATGAACACAGTTCTTGCCATTAAAGGACCTAGTTTTTCTGGGGATTATACAACGTATTTTTAAAAATAATATTTTATTTTTTCCCCAATAACATTTAAAAATAATTTTTAATAATCATTTTTAAAAAAATTTGAGTTTCATATTCTCTCCCTCTTTCCCTTACTCAATTTTCAATTGCCTGGGATGTTAAATAAATCTTTTAATGTTTCTTTTTTTTTAATTTTAATTTTTTTCTAGTAAATTTATTTATTTTTAGTACACATTAAATTATGAATCGTTTTGGGAGAGAAAAATCAGAACAAAAATCAAAACCATGGGAGAGATTTAAAAAAAAAAAAAACAAAACAGAAAACAAGTGAATATAGCATGTGTTGATTTACATTCAGTTTCCTTAGTTCTTTTTCTGGATGCAAATGGCATTTTCTGTCCCAAGTCTATTAGAATTGCTTTGGATCACTGAACCACTGAGAAGAGCCAATCTTTCATAATTGATCATCACACATTCTTGCTGTTATTATGTACAATGTATTCCTGGTTCTGCTTGTTTCTCTCAGCATCAGTTCATGTAAATCTTTCCAGGCCTTTCTAAAATCAGCTTGTTCATAACTTTTTATAGAGCAGTAATATTCCATTACTTTCATGTACCATGGCTTGTTCAGTCATTCCCTAATTGATGGGCATCTACTTTATTTTCAATTCTTTGCTACCACAAAAAGAGAAGCATTTTTGCACGTCGGTTCTTTTCCCTCTATGATTTCCTTTGGATACAGACCGAGTAATGGCACTGCTGGGTCAAAGGATATGCTGTTTTGTGGTCCTTTGGGCATAGTTCCAAATTGCTCTCCAGAATGGTTGGATCAGTTCAGAACTCTACCAACAATGCATTAGTGTGATAAGTAATTTGATATGTTATATATGTGCAATTATATAAAACATATTCCCATATTAGTCATGTTATGAAAAGAAAGACTCCAAAAAAGAAAACAAACCATGAAAAAATAAAGTAGAAAAAATAGTATTCTTTGATCTGCATTCAGACTATCACTTCTTTTTCTGGAAGTAGACAACATTTTTCATTGTGAGCCCTTTTGGAATTATCTTAAATCGTTGTATTTCTAAAAATAGCTGTCATTCATGGTTCATCATTGCACAATATTGTTGTTACTGTATGATGTTCTCCTGGTTCTGTTCACTTAATTTTTCATTAGTTCATTTAAGTCTTTCCAGGTTTTTCTGAATAAGTTGTGGTATGTGATTGTATTGGAATTCTGTTTTGCTATAAGAAATGGCAATCAGAATGATTTCAGAAAAACATTTTTTTTTTTTAATTTTTATTTTATTTGCATAACATATGTGTGGGTAATTCTTCAACAATAACCCTTACATAGCTTTCCGTTACAAATTTTTCCCCCAACTCCCCACCTCTCCCCTAGATGGCAGGATATCCACTACATGTTAATTATGTTAAAATATTGGCAAATCGAATATATGTATACATATTTCCAAACTTATCATTGGTGTGCAAGAAAAATCTTATCTACACAAATGATATATCAGATAAAGGAAACACAATGTAAGCAAACATCAATCAAGGAGTATGAGAATGTTATGTTGTGGTCCACATTTCGCATCCCTCTCTCTGGGTGTATATGGCTTACTTCAGTGAACAATTGGAGGTGGTTTGAAACATTTCATTGTTGAAGAGAGCCATGTCCATCAGAATTGATCGTCATATAGTACTGTTGTTGCCGTGTATAATGATCTCCTGGTTCTGCTCATTTCACTCAGCATCAGTTCATGTAAGTCTCTCCAGGCCTCTCTGAAATCATCTTGCTGGTCATTTCTTACAGAACAATAATATTCCATAACATTCATATACCATAATTTATTCAGCCATTCTCCAATTGAAGAGCATCTATTCAATTTCCAGTTTCTAGCCACTACAAAAAGGGCTGCCACAAACATTCTTGCACATGTGGGGCCTCAGAAAAACATTTTTTAAATAAATATGATCTGAAGTAGAATTCAGGGAGGAGGGAGAGTTGGGGGATAGTGTAATGATAGAATAAACAAGAAAGGCAAAGAACATCAATGAACCCTTAAAAAATAAAGAGGGGAGAGCAAAAAAAAAGTTCAAAAAGACACAGAGAAGCAGGGAAATTTAGAATTATGATAACATTTTCAATGTTAAAAGTAAAACAAGTTGTATCTGGTTCATCTTTCACATGCAGCCTTCTTTCTATGTTCTTTGTAAAAGGAAATAGTTATTTCTTGTTATTTCTCAAGTATATAAAGATAAGGAAAAATTAATAAAAAAAATAGAGTAATAATGACAATAGGTGATATTTATGCTGTGCTCATTATGTACCAGGCATTTTGCTAATTACCCTGAAATTATTATTGTGCTTTATCTTCATGACAACCCTTGGAGGTAGGTATTCCCCATTTTATATATGGGAAAAGTAAAACTGGATTTGAATTCCAGACCAGTGTTTTTATCTACTGTTCCATCTAGCCTCCTGGAGAGAGAAAGCAAGAACTATTTTATTTTATTTTATTTTTTAAATTTTCAGTAGTATTTTATTTCTCAAAATACTTGTAAAGATAGTTTTCAACATTCATTTTGTAAGACTGTTTTCCAAATTTTTCTCCCTCCCTCTTACTTCCTCCTCTCTCCATGATAGCAAGCAATCTGATAAAGGTTAAATATGTAGTGCTTTTATTTTAAAGATTGAGAAAACTGAAGCACTGAATTGTGTCATCATCAAGCTCTGTGGGATTCCTCCTCAGGGCTCACTTAATATTATATTATGCCTTTCTTTTTGTAGGGTGGAGATACATGGGATGAAAATATCTCGACCACCTCCTTCCATAGCCAAATACACAATGATCTTCCATACCAGAGATAAGGGGAATGAGGAAAACTCAGAAAGGTAAGATTTGGGTCTGCCATTGTAAAGAAAATGAATTTTCTAATGAATTCATTAACTCAGAATTGTGTTTAAGGCAATGAGGAGACCCAGTACTTGAATAAGATCAGCTCTTCCACCCATTAATAAGATCACAGTGAAAGTATCTACTTCTGTCTTCTCAGGGAGCATCTTTTCCCTTTGCTTTCCCACTAAATTGATGCAGGTAGTCAACTGCATTTGTTAAGTACCTAAGTGCCAGGCCTTGTACTAAGAGCTGAGAATTGTTTATTCCTCCTTTTTTCTCAAAGAGAATAATGACATCAGGCAGATGACTGGCAAGTGAATTGGATGGATTTGAGGGAGGGTTGTACAGGGTTACCTGCCTCACAGAGCCTTTGGGCCCATTGCAGGATATAGATCAGGCAGCAGGAGGATTTCAGAAAGGCCCAGAGAGACTTACACAAACTGCTGAGTAAAGTGAGAGAACCAAGAGAACATTGTACATGGCAAAAATAAGATTATGTGATGATCAATTCTGATGGACGTGGCTCTTTTCAACAATGAGATGAACCAAGCCAGTTCCAATGCTATTGTGATGGAGAAAGCCATCTGGAACCAGAGAGAGAACTGTGGGAATTGAGTGTGGATCACAACATAGTATTTTTACCTTTTTTGTTGTTGTTTGCTTGTTTTTTGTTTTTTGTTTTTCTCTTTTTTCCTCTTTGATCTGATTTTTCTTGATAAATGTGGAAATATATCCGGAAGAATTGCACTTATTTAACATATACTGGATTACTTGCTGTCTAAAGGAGACAGTGGGAGAATTGGGGGAGAAAAATTTGAAATTCAAGGGTGAATGTTATACATTATCTATGCATATATTTTGAAAATAAAAAGCTACCAAAAAAAGATATAGATCAGAATAGAAGGAGATGGTCTTGTATAGTAGGATACAATAGGAGACCTTGTCCTTTTGAAGCTAAGGTCTTCAACAGGTCAAAAATCTGAAGCTGCACCCATTCAGTGATTAAAGCTAGATAAGAAATGAGGTTGGGAACACAAAAGGGCAAAAGACAGGTCTTCTTAAGGAGCTCACTTTCTAATGGAGAAGACAACAGGCAAATAACTATTATGTACTAATATGATTTACATTTGATAAATTTGGGGCAGTCTCAGAAG
Organism: Myrmecobius fasciatus; assembly: GCA_023553655.1. Lineage (NCBI taxonomy): Eukaryota > Metazoa > Chordata > Mammalia > Dasyuromorphia > Myrmecobiidae > Myrmecobius > Myrmecobius fasciatus. The sequence continues at coordinate 569,141 of JAJPUD010000384.1, read as the reverse complement.
GAAGGCTTTAAGTTTAAAAAGATGGGGAAAAGCTTTTCTTTTTATAATTTTTTTTTCTCCTACTACTTTGCTATTCTATTTTACTTAATTTTTTTTTAATAATAGCTTTTTATTTTTCAAAATATATGCAAAGATAGCTTTTGGTATTCACTTCTGCAAAACCTTGTGTTCCAAATTTTTCTTCCTATCTCCCTATCATCTTTTCCCTCTCCTAGGTAACAAGTAATCCAGTATAGTTAAACATGTGCAATTCTTTTAAATATATTTCCACATTTACCATGCTGCACAACAAAAACCAGATCAAAAGGGAAAAAATGAGAAAGGAAAAAAAAAAATCAAGCGAACAACAAAAAAAGGTGAAAATACTATGCTGTGATCTACATGCAGTCCCCATAGTCCTCTCTCTGAATGCAGATGGCTCTCTCCATCACAAGTCTATTGAAATTAGCCTGAATCATTGAAAAGAGACGTGTCCATCACACTTGATCATCATATAATCTTGTTCTTGCTGTGTACAATGATCTCTTGATTCTACTCACTTCTCTTAGTGTCAGTTCATGCAAGCCTTTCCAGGCCTCTCTGAATTCAGAAAGACTTCTTTTCTTTTTTAAGAAGGTACTAATTTATCTGAGACTTTAAAGAAGGCAGGAAGCAGAGATGAGTGTGGAGGACAGCCAGTGAAAGTGCTGAGAGTTGGAAGATATCAGTAAACAAGATTCTGAAATTAACGATTTCCTAATTTTTTATTTTCAGGACCATCATGTGTTTTATAATCTGTAATATTTTATAGGGATTAGGAGGAGGTATTGGACCTATGATATCATTGTATTGAGAATCTCCTTTGACTACTGCAGATTCAATTTATAACCTTTGAGAGTTTCCCGGAAATCAAGGTGTCAAATGACTTGTCCAGGTTACATCACCCATAGTCAGAAGTAAGACTGGAAGTGCAAAGTAGAATCTACCAAAACACAGTTGAATTCAATAGTTCTATAAGAATATTTGCAAACTTTGTTCAGGAATCTTGGCAGCAATAGAGGCTAATATCTGGAAATATAATTCTGTATAACCTTACTTTAAAAATTGTTTTTTTTAATTAAAGCTTTTTATTTGCAAAACACATGTATGGGTACATTTTCAACATTGACCCTTGCAAAATTTTCTGTTCCAAATTTTTCCCTCCTTCCTCCCATCCTCCCCTATATGGCAGATATGACAAATGTGTTCTATATTAAAATATATGACAAATCCAATATATCTATACATACTTATACAGTTATCTTGCTGCACAAGAAAAATCTAACCTTATCTTTTTTACTTGTTTTCTATCTTTAGGATGAAGCTATTAAAGCAGGTGTCACGAGTCTGGCAAACAGATGGACTGAACTCTTGTTCTTATAACCTACTGTCTGTGAAACACAATCCTTTATATATCAACATCACAGTGGATTTTCTTGTGACTACATAATTCTGCTAGGTTTTTGTTTTTGTTTTTTTCGGGGGAAAGCTAGAATGTCAGTTGCAGTAGTTATTGAATGTCTAGAAATTTTGAACTTGACATTCCCCCCCAACTCTTTTTGCCTCTTTCACCAAGGAGTGGACACAATGAAAAACTGGCTCCTGGATGTGACTAGTTTGAATTTTTCCTTCCTGTTTTTCTGAAAAGCATTGCTGGTAGTGTGGAAGGAATAAGGCTATTGGAATAGGAAAGTTTTCTTACAATTGAGCATATGCAAGAATGAGAAGGCCCTTTGTAGCACAGTAAGAGCTGTTCAGGAGCATTTCTTGAAAGTGAATTGTCAGGGGCAGTTAAGGGGCTCAACTGATTGAGCATCAGCCCTAGAGTCAGGAGGACCCAAGTTCAAATTCAGCTTCAGGCATGTGGCATTTATGAGCTGTATGATCCTAGGCAATCCTAAAAAAGGAAAAAAAAAATTGTCTAGATTTGGAAAAATGACAACTTGGGGAATCAGAAGGTATGGGCCATATTGTCAAAAGGGTCAGTACTGTTCTTGGTAACAACAGATAGATGAGTGTCATTAGGTGAGACAGATTTGAAGATCTTTAGGGGGAAGAACATCAAATAGAGGAATAGGGAGAAACAAAGGTACTAGAGAGGGAAAGTATAACAGGTGTCACTGAAATATAAATGAGTAGCTGAGCAAAGGTACAAGACAACCTGTTCGAGGAAGAGGAGGCACTAGGGGAAATGGGGATAGCTCCTCCATGTATATTTCCTGCCTCATGTAACTAGTCTCCTCTTTGCCTATCTGGGATGCAGGTAGGTCAAATAAGGTAGCACTCCGAGTAGAATAAGACAACCCATCTTAAGAGGAATTAAAAAAAAAATCCCTCTATCTCCCTTTCATACATACTTTTGTCACCTCATTATCTGAATTTTTTTATTGCCTAGGTTTCTCTTTCTCTTTAGTTTATTGGTTTAGGTTTCTGGACTAGTAGCTATTCCTGATTTTGAGTTTGTTTTTTTTTTTCCTCCCTGATTTTGTTCTGTGTAATTGCTTAGCTCTGTGCATTTTCCCAGGCTTTCTCTAATGGACTCCATACACATTTCCATTTATTGAAATCCTTTCCCCTCTAGGGCCTCATTCAGGTGCTACTTCTTGCAAAAACAAACAAACAAACAAAAAAAAACAAAAACAAAAAAACACACACACACAAAAAAACCATTCTGCTTTTGCTCATCAGCTGAAAGTCATTTCTCCCTCACACTTTGCCAGATCTCTTTTGCTCTTTCCCTATTCTAATGGCACCACATTTAGAGGCACAGAATCTGTTTCAGACTTTTGAAAGCTGTGCAACCTTGATCAAGCCACATTTAAATGAGAAGGGTCCAACTATATAATCTCAATGTTTCCTTCCAGTTCTAAACTTTTCTTTTCTATTGTTTTTTATTTTTTTAAATTTTTTTTTTATTTTCAAAATACATGCATAGTTTTAAACATTCACTCTTGTAAAACCTTGTGTTCCAAATTTTTTCTCCTTTTCCCCCCATTGTTCCCCTAGGTAGCAAGTAATCCAATATGTATTAAATTTGTGCAATTCTTCTATACATATTTCCATATTTATCATGCACAAGACAAATCAGATCAAAAAGGAAAAAAAAAAGAGGGAAAAAAAAAGCAAATAACAATAACAAAAAAAAAAAAAAGGTGAAAATACTATGTGGTGATCCACACTCAGTTCCTGTAGTCCTCTCTCTGGATGCAAATGGCTCTCTCCATCGCAAGTTCTTTTGGAACTGGCTTCAATTACCTCATTGTTGAAAAGAGCCATGTCCATGAGAATTGATCATCACGTAATCTTTTGTTGCCATGGATAATGTTCTCCTGGTTCTGCTTATTTTACTCAGCATCAGTTCATACAAGTCTCTCCAGGCCTCTCTGAAATCATCTTGTGGATCCTTTCTCATAGAACAATAATATTCCATAATATTCATATACCATAATTTATTCAGCCATTCTCCAATTGATGGGCATCCATTCTGTTTCCAGTTCCTTGTCACTACAAAAAGGGCTGCCAAAGACATTTTTGCACATTAGTCCCTTTCCCTCCTTTAAGATCTCGTTGGGATATAAGCCCAATAGAAATACTGCTGGATCAAAAGGGTATGCAGTTTGATTTCCCTTTGGGTGTAGTTGCAAACTGCTGACAACTCCACCAACAATGTATGTGTCCCAGTTTTCCCATATTCCCTCCAATATTCATCATTATCTTTTCCTGTCATTTTAGAATGGCTTGTGTTCTTATAAATTTGAATCAGTTCTTTATATATTTTAGAAATGAGGCCTTTATCAGAACCTTTGGATATTTAAAAAAAAAAAATTTCCCCCAGTTTTCTACTTCCCTTCGAATTTTGTCTGCATTGGTTTTATTTATACAAAAACTTTTTAACTTAATCAAAATTATCCATTTTGCATTTCATAATGTACTCTAGTTCATTTTTGGCCACAAATTCCTTCTCCACAGACCTACTAAATTTGGTTCTACCTTATATCATACTCATTTGTATATATCTCTTGTCCCAGCTGTTAAATTGTAAGCTTCCTAAGGGCAAGGATTGTTACATTTTTCATTTTTGTTGAATTGCGTTGGATCATCTTTTTTTTTTTTTTTTCTTGTTGTTGCAATTTTTTTCATCCTGACTCAAATTCAGTTCTCTGGATTTTTCTTTACCTGCCACTTTTTGATTAGTGGCCTATGTTATTAATAGTTCCATGGGGCTTAGAGGAGCTTCCACTTTCCCGTATCATCTGAGGAATTGAATTATTCCGTTGGTCTTACCAAAAGAGACAGGTGTGATTGCTATTATTACTCTGTTCTAAATTAAGCAGCCACCAGCACTTGCCTGGGGAATGTTCTTCATCTACTATTAATAACATAACATGTTGCCTACTAATTTTTCTAAATATTTTTAATAAGCTTTTTTACATATTTTAGAATCAACAGTAAATGTGTTATAACCACAAAGTATGTCCAAAGTGACTTTTGGAGTCAATATTTTAGTATTTTAAAAGATCTGTTTTTGTCAGTTGTCTACTGATGCAGAGCATAACCTTTCCACACTTATGTGGGTTTTTTTTTTTGGTGAGGTTTTTTTGTATTTTAAAAAAATCATTTCTTAAGAGTCTAACTTTCTGCTTATAGGTCCTTCTCAAACACAAATCCAAGTTGGTACTTACCTTGGACAATAGACAACAAAGTTCATTCATTGCTGGGCCTTTTCAGAAAGCCTTTATAAAGTGAAACTTGACAGCAGTTACCAGAGCTTGGGTTCTGGTTCTTCTAGGGTTATTTTGAAATCTCATTGCAGTAACAAAAGACAAGGAAATCGTTCACTTGATCTGCTCACATCTGAGTGGTGTGCTTATACAATCATCGTGCTGATTGAATGTGTATATCCTTTGGGTGAAACATTCTCAAAAGCTAGTGTTTTCCTGCTAAAATCTCCAGGGCTACCAGAACACTTAATGCTTTAGAGAGAGATAGTAGAGTTCCATGGTTGAGAGAGATTATTCTCAGGTTTTCTTGTTTCCTTTCTGTTCATAGCTTCTTGTTTCTCTATTTCCATCTTAAATTCAGTGTAGCTATTATACAATCATGCACTTCTACATCTTCTGATTCTCTGCCAGTTTCTGGCTCATCTATCTGTATGCTTTGAGGGAATAAGTATCCTTTTTTACATGTTCATATGTTTTTGGTGAGGGAAGCTAATATTCAATAATAGAAAGTCACTTCAAGCTTCCATGTGACAAATATTCTGTTGAAACAATCCTACTGAATAACATTGGGTATTCAATCAGGTTCATGACATTATCCAGCTTATAAATTAATTCATTTAAATCACAGTGAAGCCAAGGACATCAGGGTTATGACTGCTTCCCAGAGATATTAATGTTCCATCAATCCTGCTCTCAACCATCATCCAGGAAAACAAGCCTGTGGAAAAAGGAAATCTGTCGTCCTCTCCCACCAGTTTTCAAGCAACTGCCAACCACAGGAAAGACAAGCCAGGAAACAGGAGGTGCCATGTTTCAGGTGGATTAAAGCACTGCCACTTCCCTTTGGACTTTGGGGACAGCCTAGGACCCAGAGTCCAAAAGTTTGGGGAATTGCAGTGCCCAAGACCTGCTTCCAGTCTGATTATAATTGACTCAGGAAGCAGCTTTGGCTGAAAGGTTACCATGAGAACTAATATTCCTGGAACTTCCCTTAATTCCTATAATTCCTTGAGTTATCTAACCAGCCATAGGTGTAGGTTTCTCCTCTTCCTTTAAAGTTCCACCACTTCTGTTCCCCAGTGCCCTAGTGAAACTAGCTTTCTATTGTCCTTAAAAACAAAAAAACAAACCTTTTGTTAATTGTCTATTTTAGGGCTTCTTAAATGGAAAATGTTTAAGACCCCTTTTCACTCAAATTTTTACGGTTCCCAGACATATAAATATATAAAATAGGTATGCAAATCAAACATTTACTGGTAATAAATCATAATTCCACAGCCCTCATATTCAGTTACATGACCCCTTATGGGTTTATGACCCACTGTTTAAGAAGCCGGGGTCTAGTTTTAGGTGAGATATTCAGGAAGACTTGAGTTTATGTGAGACATTCAGGTATTTTAATTTCTACAAGATATTAAAATATTCACACAAGGTCTTTCACATACCACCATACTAGAATCTCCGGAGCTCCTTTTGCAGTAATAGCTTCCCTGAAGGATTTTTAATATGTACCCCTTGGCACTTTGGGCATCAGTACATCATCAGTTTTTTGCCTCTGACACCCATTTGGTATAAACTGTTCTGCTCATGAAAACTGCACGATGGTTTTTAAATGCCAGAAAAAGAAAAGTTCTGTATCATGCCAGTGCTGGTAACTGGCAGCAGCAGCATCCCATTGGAGTTATTGATGTTCAATTTAGGTTATGATGAAAAATTAAATAAAGAGCCGATGTGTTTGTGCTTAATTGGGAAATGGGGTGGGGAGGCTTTAGGGAGTGATGTTACATAATAAAAAGATGTTACCCATCTGTCATCTACCTTCCCTGTGAGCAGGAAGGAAATGTGAAGGTAAAAAAATAAAAATAAAAAAAAAGGCAGAAATTTATTTTGTGACACAAAGCCTCCAAAAACTAGGGAAGTCAAATTTTGAAACATCAAGAGTTTGAAGCTGCCATAGAGTAATGGGTAAAGAGTTAATGTGGGAGCCAAGAAGATCAGGGATTAGCTTCTGCCTCTGATGCATCTTGGACTGGTAGTCTTAGACAAGGTATTTGACCTCTGGATGTGTCAGGTCAGTGATGTCAAACTCAGATAGAAATGGGGGCCACTTAACTGTACCTAAGGATACCAATGAGTTAGAATTGAGTATATTGAGTTAGAAAATCCCATGTTTATATATTAGTGCTTTTAAAATTTATCAACACAGAATCAAATAGTAATTACATTTTAATCTATACTAAGTGTTGTGGATTCTAGGTTATTCTCTAAGGCTATAAATGGCAGAGAAGGTACTGACCAGCATTGGTAAAGAAAAATTACTCACCTGGGAGTCTTCTCTATTAATGGAATTGCAGATCTAGGCTCTTATTTTTCAGAATCTTAGCCTAGTCACTAGTTATTTTACCAAGCCTGAAAATACTTGATGGTTTTGCACAAGTTGCTATAGTGTGGTCACAGAAAAACTCAATATTTCTATGTGGCACCTGATTTTGGGGGGCAGTAAAATGTTAAGAAATCTAGATTGTCATAGTATCTGTGTATGAGTTTCATGGGGGTAAGGCCCTAGCAAAATTCTTTCGATATTATACTTCAAGGAGTTAGAGCTGTATAGTATAAAACATACTGATGATATATCTGTTGGATCTCAAGTTAACTGATATTGGTCATTGCTACATGGTGTATACTAAAGCTTCTTAAACTGTGGGTCATGACCCCACATGGGGTTGTGTAACTGAATGGGAGTCTCAGAATTATGATTTATTATCAGCAAATATGTGATTTATATACCTATATTCCTGGAATCACGTAAAAAGGATGAAAAGAGGTAACAAATGGAAAAAGTTTAAGAAGCTTTGGTGTGTACTACCTTTTGAGGAGGGTACAGGATATCACAGTTATTCTTGACATCTTAAGCAGTATTTGTGTTGGATCAATTACAAGCTTGAGAGTGGGAAAGAGTCCCAGTGGTCATCCAGTCCAACCCATGGATGAAAAAATTCTCTGCTATAATATTAGTGAACAAACATTTATTAAACACCTATATTCATGGCAGATACTGTGAGCAGGAAGGAAATGTGAGGGTTAAAAAAAAAAGGCAGAAATTTATTTTGTGACAAAGCCTCCAAAAACTAAGAAAGTCAAATGGGGATACAAAAAAATGAAACTAACTTTCAAGGGCCTTACTGCTTTTTCTAACTGGGGGAGACAAGCACATATACAATTCCCCAAGCCTTAGTGCAATTTTGAGCTTAAATAGTTCCAAGTGAAGGATGTGGAGAGGAAGCTAAAGCTAGGGAAGGAGTAAAAGATTAGAATGTGGAAAGGAAGGGAAGCTTTAATAATTTAAAATAATGTAGTATAAGTTTTGGAACATCCTGCATAAGCATAAATGAAATAGGTATGAAAAGAATAAGTATAGATCACACCTGACAAAGGGTCTTTCAGTACCTGGTTGAAGGTTTCCAAAGAAGGGAGGCCAAGTCCACTTTGGGACAGCTCCAATTATTGGGAAGATTCTCCTGACATTAAGCCTAAATTTATAGCCCTTTTGCCACTATCACCCATTACTCTTGATTCTGCCTTCTGGGGCCAAGATAGTAAAACTTTCCCCTGCTATATCACAGCCTTTCAGCTGCTTAAAGATGGCTATTATGATCTATCCATTTCCAGGCTAACTCGACCCAATTTCTTTAACTCATTTCCATATCACTTGGAGTCAAGGTCCTACCATTCTGACTGCCCTCCTTCAAATGCCCTCCATCCTATCAATAACCTTAAAATTAAGTGCCTAGTATATATAACCTGTAGTACACTGTTTACTGTTTTAAAAATAAAAGGTTTTAGAACACAATTTTGTAAAAATAAATGTTAAAATTTGTTTTTGCATGTAATTGGAAAAATAATTTAAATAATAAAAATAACCCAAATTGCCCAGAAATGACCAGAATTCTCCAGATGAGATCTAATAAGGAAGACATCCCTTTTTGCAATCTATGCTTGTTAATGAGCCCAGGACTACAATAGCTTTTTTGACTGTCAACATATTAATGATTCATATTGAGCTTACAGCCCACTAAAAACAACTGTCTTTTTCAGATAAACTGCTTTCTAACTTTGTTTCCCATTTTGGGTAGAGCTGATTTTATTTTATTTTATTTTATTTTTAATATCCAAGGGCACAACTTTTCAGTTATTCCTATTGGTTTTCATCTTAGATTCAGTACATTCTAGCCCTTCAAGATCTTTTGGGTTCCTGATTCTCTTCTCCCCCTCCTCCATGTCTTGACCATTTCTTGAAGTTTTGATCCCTGGAGATTTGATTTAGTGTGCAATATGTGGCTGAATAAAATATTAAGAGGTACAGAGCCAAGTAAGGACGCCCAGGGTATTACAGTAATGACTTCTTGTCAAGTTAACAATGAATATTTTACTTATTTTCTTCATTAATTCCTCCCTTGGTTCTGAATTATATATTATCATCCAGTCCAGGCTGAGGCAGCTCGATAATACAATGGATAGAGTGCTGGCCCTTAAGTCAGGAAGACTCCTATTTGAATTCAAATTCAGTCTCATATACTTAGTTGCTCTGTGATCCTGAGCAAGTCATTTAACCCCATTTGCCTTAGTTTCCTCATCGGTAAAATGAGCTGCAGAAGGAAATGACAAACCACTCCATTATCTTTGCCAAGAAAACCCCAAATGGGGTTAAAGAGTTGGGCATGATTAAAATGGCTGAATAACTAGTCCAGACCAATCAATAATCTGAGCTTGGAAGGAAACCAGAGGTTTTAAGAAATGGACAAGAAAGAATATATTTTTAAGAATCTATATCATCATGCTCTTGGTTATCCTCATCCACTCCCTCAACAGGGAAATTGCAAATAATTTGAAATATCAAGAATCTCTAAGTTGAAAGAAATCTGAGGCAACCTAGTCTATCCTGTGCCCGATGAAAAATTCTACCAAATACCCGACAAGTGGACTTCCAACACCTGTTTGAAGACCTTAAGAGAGGAAGAACTAACTGCTTTTTAAGCTTTGATTTTTGGACATCTCTGTTGGAAAGTTTTTGCTAATATTTGTGACTTTGCAGTTCCTATTCATTTTGCTTCATTATCCTTGGGAACCAGAAAAAATATATAACAGAAAAGGATCTAAGCCTTTTGACAAGACAACTCTTCAAATACTTCAGGATAGCTTTCTTATCCTTTTCTCCCCAACTTTTTTTTTTTGTTTGTTTTTTACTGAGGCAATTGGGGTTAAGTGACTTGCCCAGGGTCACACAGCTAGGAAGTGTCTGAGACCAGATTTGAACTCAGGTCCTCCTGACTTCAGGGCTGGTGCTCTAACCACTGCGCCACCTAGCTAACCCTCCCCAACTCTTTTTAGCCAAATTAAACATCCTGATGCTAAGTATTGAACCAGGTTGAACATCCTTTAACTATAATCTATACATTTAATTGATATAACAAGCATTTATTAAATACTTATATGTCAGGCATTGAGCTAGAGGTAGAAGGATGCTGGAGAATATAAAGACTGGGGAAAAGATGGGTTTCACGGATGAAATTTCCTGTTTTGAGGGTTTTTTTTTTTTTAAAGCTGGGGATTCTGATGCCTCAGGTTACAAGGGAGTGATTCCAAGTATGAGAGAGAACTTATGGAAAGACATGGAGACAGGAGATGGATTGCTATAAGGGAGCAGCAAGTGTGCTGACTTGGCAAGAATGTAGGATATATAAAGGAAAATGTGCAATAATCCTGAAATGATAAGCAGGAGCCAGAATGTGAAGGGCTTAAAAAGGCAAATAGGAGTCTGCAATTTATTTAAAAAGCCAAACAGGAATCTATTTTATAGAAAATGCAAGGGGAAGCCACTGGGTTTTCTTGAGGAATTGACATGGTTAGACGTGTAATTTATCTAGAAAAGCACTCTCTGCATCCAATTTCCCAGGGCAAGGCTGACTATATTTTGTTTTCAGGGTCCTAAAGAAATCCCTGAGTTGTTGAAATGTCTCTAATCCTGTCTGCTGGAGTCCCCTTATTGAGTGTGGTTTCCCTCCGTTAGCTACCAATGACTAGCACCCAAGTCCATTTATCCAGTTACATCATTCAGCTTTTACAAAAGGTATTTTCCCTAAAGATAGAGCATTCATCCTTCCCCCTAATTCCCACCATACCACTTTGGATTCTGAAAGTTGGAGAGTGAGCACAGACAACATAATTTTAACAAGGCATGGGTCCCACTAAATTAAAATGTGGCTTTTCAATAGCAGAGGACCAGACCTGGAGTCAATTTAAATTCAACCTCAGATACTAGCTGTATGACCACAAGCAAGTCACTTAACCTCCAGTTGGTTGCCTCAGTTTCCTCATCTGTAAAATGGGGATAATAATAGCACCTACCTCCCAGAGTTTCAATAACATGCATCCCACCAAATTCAAATATGGCATCACCAAGGGATGAAACATCCACCACTACTGGGGTGTGTCTTTAAGGTTACTTCTTACTCCCTGGATTACTGATGCTAGGACAGTTATAAAGTCCAGCATAGACTCAACTCTTGGACTTCTGGATAGCCAAAAGCTCCTATTCTCCATGAGAAGAGCATATTGCAGAATGATCTCACATTTCTCCAAATCTCTCCAAGGCACTTGAATTATACCTCATCATGACTCCTGCAAACAGGCCCTAACCTTTTCCATGTGAAGAAGTATACCAGCAACATTCTATGTTTGTTCATAAGGAATGGACTTGGAGGTCAGGCACTGAAATACTACCAATATCATTCTGACTTACCCCTGGCTTGATCAATCACACCCCCTCCCCCCATCATCTGATATTCCAGGGAGATGGCATGTACATTCATAAGAGCCCATGAATAAATAATAAATATAAGCTAGTCAGGGAAAGGGCACTGGGATTTGGGAGGAATCTGGAAAAGCTTCAGATAGCAGGTAATGCTTTGGCTGTATCTTTAAAAACGTGAGGGATTCCATGAGGTGAAGAGGGGGTGCATACTGCAGAACAAAGTCAAGGAGATGGTAGATGGAAAGGAGCAGCTCACGATTAGTTAACACCAGTGTCTATAGTGTAGGAAGGGGAGTATAATGAGGCTGAAAAGATAAATTCGAGCTTTTGGCTTTAAAAGCCAAACAGAGGTGTTTATATTTTCTCCTAGGGCTTAATAACATTTATGGCATCTATTTGTTATTTTAATAACATTTGTTCTCTAGGAGAAAATATAAACCTCATTTGCCTTCTGTCATCATCTCTGTATGGATGGTTACCACATCTATTTATCCAGCCCTCATCTCTCTTGAACTACAGTCCCACATTTCTAATTCCTGATGGAATATCCCACTCGAAAGTCTGTCCCATCAGCACCTGAAACTCAACATATTCAAAAGTGAATATATTATCTCCTCTCAACATTGTGGTGAACACTAACCGCTCCTGGTTATCCAGGTTCAGGACTTTGGAGTCATCTTTGCCTCTTTCCTCTATTTCATTCTCCAGTCCCAATCAGCTCCCAAGTCCTGTTGATTCTACTTCCATGACATCTCTTTTATCTGTCTCCTTTGCCTGCCTCATTCACCATTATCCTACTACAGGCCCACGGCACTTCTCTGACCACTTCTCTTCCTCTCTCTAATCCTTTATTCATGAAACTTCCAAAACAAACTTTTTTTTTTTTTTTTTTTTTTTGCTTTTTTTGCTGAGGCAATTGGGGTTAAGTGACTTGCCCAGGGTCACACAGCTAGGGAATGTTAAGTGTCTGAGACCAGATTTGAACTCAGGTCCTCCTGACTTCAGGGCTGGTGCTCTATCCACTGCGCCACCTAGCTGCCCCCCAAAACAAACTTTCTAAGGCACAGGTGTGATCATGTCATTTTCTCCACTCAATAATCTTCAGGGGGTCCCTTCCACCTTGATACAAACCACTCCTGACATTGAAGACTCCCATAAACTGGTTTCAATTCACATTTCTAACCTTATTTCATAGTATTCCTCTTCAAACCAAAATGGATGACTGGCTATTCTGCAAACTCAAAATGCCATCTCCTATCATTTGTATGAGCCCAGGTTAGAATACATTTTCTCCTCATCTTTCCCCAGCTCAAGTGCCATTTCCTTACGAAGCCTTCCTTGAGTTCCCCCAGATGTTAGTGTTCTCCTTTGTCATATTTTTGCAATGTACTTTCTCTCTTCCCCCATTCCCTGAATCATCCTTAACTGTGTACATTTTGCACCCCCCTGGAGGGCAGGCAAGGAATACTTTACCTTTTTCTTTATATTCCTAATGTTGTAGAGTTGTTTCAGCCATATTTGACTCTCTGCGACTCCATTTGGGGTTTTTGGCAAAGGTACTGGGGTGATTTAACATTTCTCCAATCCATTTTACAGATGAGGAATTGAATCAAAGCCAAGTGACTTGCCTAGGATCATATAGCTACTATCTAAGATTGGATTTGAACTCAGGTCTTCTTGACTCCAGGCCCAGCACTCTATCCACTGCACCACCTAGCTGCCTATTCCTAGTGACTAGCATAGTTTTTTTTTTTTTTTTTTGTTTGTTTGTTTGTTGTTTTTTTTTTTTTGCACACAATATAAGCATTTATTAAATGTTTGTTGAACTTTCTAACGCATTTAGTAATTTCTATTAAATTTATCTATGCTTTTGTCTTCCCTCAATAGAATATAAGTTCCATGAAGGTAACAGCAAAAACATCTCTTCCAACATCTAATTGTTGTGGTAGGAAAATGATTAGTTTGGATTCAGAAGACCTGTATTCCCTTACTAACTTATGACCTTGGCAAGCTTATTTAACTAACCAGGGTCTCTACTTCCTCATCTTCCAAATGAGGGAGATCAGACTAGATGTCTCTCTCACCTCTTAAATACATGATCCTTTGAGCTCAGTGCTCTGGACAAAACATGTGTTGCATAAATGAATGATGAGAAAGAAAATAAAAATGAGAATTTCTCAAAGTCAGCTTTATTAATAGAAATGTTTAAAAACAATTGCAATCCTTAGGAACTGCCCTCTGATAGATGAAAATGAAATGAAATATTATGACTACCTTTTGTCCCAAATTTCCACAAATTGCAGCCCATCACAAGATATAGATAAGTTCTATTTTTTCCTACATAAGGGTAGATGAACTCCATTCTTCACTACTTAAGGGTGTTTCAGTTCAGTTTCTTGAAAAACATGTAAGTCCAAGATTTATTAGATGCACAAACCCATTTTATGCCTATAGGAACCCATGGAATTGACCCGTACAGCTTCAAAGCAAGAGTAGAATTGTGCCAGTGAACAGAGTACACACAATTTCAATGTTTGAGATTAATTAAATCAAAGTAATTGCCCCTGAGAACAGAAAGACTAGATAGTAATAAAAGGAACAGTGAGAATCTCCCCAGATGTCAGACACAGAGGAACCAAAGAGAAGGTACATTGCATTGGTAATTGATACTTCTCCTTGCCTCCTTAACCCCACTCAGTAAGTATGGGATAAGGGTCTTCCTGTCTTCTCCGATCTGGTGGATGTGGATCTGGGAAAGCACCCATCAGCTACAATGAGTTTGTACAGACAAAATGGCCTGCTGTCTCAGGAATCCAAGGCCTTTTCAATGTCTCAAAATCCAAAAGTAAACAATGTACAGGGAGCCCTAGTTATTCACTTGTTATCCCTTCTGAATCTTGTATTCTGTGTAATCTATAGAAACATTGCAGTAAGACAAGATAATGGCAATAAGCCCTAGTCTTGAGAGTTATGGGATCCAGGGGAAAGAGAAATGAATCGTGTGCTTCCTGGCAGTTTAATGGATAGAAAATGCTCCCATCACCTGGAGCACAAAAGGAATAGTATCTGGAGAGCAACAAATGGATCCGTGCACCATCTCTGGAAAGACTTGGGAGAAATGGAGAACAACGGCGATATTCTTCCTTTAGTACTCAATTCTACTCCAATAGAACATAGTGCCCAGGAGAACACAGAACTAGAAAAAAATTTAAGAAGTCATTTCATTAGAAGTATCTCTTATATTTAAGAGAAGGCAACATTCAGGGTTATACAACCTTCAAATTTAAGAGGTATCCTACTAGGATATTGCTAAGGAAGAGATATTACTTATAAGTTCCTGTTTATCTATAAACTATTTAACAGCCCCAAATATCCTCACTTGAGAATCTTCTGATACATTATACAGTCTTTCATGTTCTCATTCATTTCTGAATCACTCCCTTTGGGAAAACTCTCTTTTTTTGATTACAAATATAATCCTAAATTAATGGATTCTATCTTCACTGTGGATAAGTTCCTAACTTTAGACTCTTGCTATTGGTATTTTATCTATTACCCCAAGGACAGCCTCCTTTTCTTATTATTCTTTATTAACATATGGTATATAGCATATATAGTATGTATATATATATGTATATATGCTAAATATATTATACATATAATATATGCCATATATTATATATGCCATACATAATAGACCATACAATATTATATATTAAACATACATATATTATATGTGCTATGTATTATACACATATATTACATTATAAATATATTCATTGTATATGTGTATGTATAATTATGTACATATGTAAATGATATATGCACATAATATACTATATAAATGTGTATATTTTGGGGAATGGGGATGGTCTGGACCTGTGATTTCATTGACCTAGGGAACTTTAGGTGAGGAAACTGTCTCTATAAACATAAATCAAAAGCTTTTCTTCAACTTATAGCCACATAGTTGTCCTGGGTCCTTGAGAAGTTAAGTGACTAGCGCAAGGTCACATAATCAGTGTGCAGCAGTGGTGGGACTCTGAACTCAGATCTGACTCTGAGCTCCTCCCTATGTCATGCTTCCCTGTAATAGGGGTGAAAAGTATTGGTTAGGATGTTGATAATTCACATTTGTAAAAGGTAGTTTACAAAGCTTATGGACTTAACAGTTTCCAAAGTGTTTTTGTTCATGTAACTGGGCTCTTCCAAGACTTGATTGTGGCAAAGCATTAGAAAGGCCCAAAGGAAGGTGGGAATGATTGTGGGCTACTATACTGTCTCTGCTTATGAGATTAGTCAGGAAGGAAACTAGCCTACAATCACACAACTACTAAGTGGCTGTAGTGGGATTTGGACCCAATTCTGATTTACAAGGGCAGCTCTCTCACTCCTATGTGTTCCTTATGCTCATAATTATGCATTCTGTATATAACCACCAATTATAAAAGGATATATGAAAAGGGGACCATTGGGAAAAGTGAATCTGTCACAGGTCAAAGGAGGGATACCAACCAGCCTTCATTTCCATGGACTGGTTTCTTAAGACCAAAAATTAAGAATACAGAGACTTAATAGCACCTTTTATACTTTTGTTATCCTCTTGTCATTACAATTCATACCAGGAAATACTTACAGTCCAGCAGAGAATGGCAAATCCAAACCATGCAACGCCCCAGGCATGTCGGTTCATTGGTCCAGAAATCAGTTCATAACAGCCCTGGGAAAGAACCAAGGAGCAATTAACATTGAATCATACCTCTCCAGCAGAATGTGGAAGGAAAGGATAAGGGACAGATTACAGCATAATTGACATAATAGACAATTCTTCTCTTGAGGCATTATGATATACTGGAAAGAGTACACTGGTTCTAGAGTGGAATCACAGGGATTCAAATCCCAATTTGAACATTTAACATTTGTATGACCTTGAATTAAGTCAATCAACCTACATGGTCTTCAGTTTCCTTATCCTGTAAAAGGAGTGAGCTCAACAAGACAGTCTCTGAGATCTCTTTCAGCTCTTGATCTACTATCCATGTTCCACCAGACAACTCAAGTTTGTTTTATTTTTTAAAATATTTTCCCTAACTGTGTGTTAAAACAATTAACATTCATTTTTTAAAATTTTGAGTTCTTAATTCAATCATTCTGGAGAGCAATTTGGAACTATGCCCAAAGGGCTATCAAATTGTGCATACCCTTTGAACCTGCAGTGTATCTACTGGGCTTGTATCCTAAAAAGATCATAAAGGGAAAAGGACCCACGTGCAAAAAAATTTGTGGCAGCCCTTTTTTAGTGACAAAAAACTGGAAACTGAGTGTTTGCCCATCATTTCGAGAATGGCTGAATAAGTTATGGTATATTAATTTCTATAAGAAATGATCAGCAGGATGAGTTCAAAGAGGCCTGGAGAGACTTACATGAACTGATGCTGAGTGAAATGAGCAGAACCAGGAGATCACTGTACATGGCAACAACAAGATTATACAATGATCAATTTGGATGGGCATTGCTCTCATCAACAATGAGGTGATTCAGACCTATTCCAATGGTCTTATTTTTTTTTTCATTTTTATTTTATTTATTTATTTATTTTTGCTGAGGCAATTGGGGGTAAGTGACTTGCCCAGGGTCACACAGTGTCTGAGACCAGATTTGAACTCAGGTTCTCCTGAATTCAGGGCTGGTGCTCTATCCACTGTGCCACCTAGCTGCCCCATCCAATGGTCTTATGATGAAGAAAGTCATCTGCACCAGAGAGAGGACTGTGGGAACTGAGTATGGGTCACAACATAGAATTTTCACTCTTTTTATTATTGTTTGCTTGCATTTTGTTTTCTTTCTCATTTTTTTTCTCTTTTGGACCCAATTTTTCTTGTGCAGCATGATATTTGTGGAACTATGTATAGAAGAATTGCACATGTATAACATATTGGATCACTTGCTGACTTGGTGGGGGAAGGAAAGGCAAAATTAGAACACAGGGTTTTGAAGGAGGTGAATGTCAAAAAATTATGTATAAGTTTTGAAAATAAAAAGCTATAATTAAAAAAAAATGAGTTTTAAATTGCCTTTCTTCCTCCCTCTCTTCCTCTGCCCCTATTCTCTCTCTGAAATGCTAAGCAACTTGATATAGGTTATACATGTGCAATCATGCAAAACATATTTCCATATTAGTCATGTAGTGAAAGAAAACACAGACCAAAAAAAAATCCATTAAAAAAATAAGTTAAAAATAGTATTCTTTAGTCTGTATTCAGACTCAATCAATTTTTTCTCTGGAGGTGGATAGCAATTTTCATCATATATCCTTTGGAATTGCCTTTGATCATGGTATTGCTGAGAATAGCTAAGTCATTCATTGTTGCTCATCACACAATATTGGCCGCTGTATAAAACTGCTATTATTGTGTATATAATGTTCTCAGCCCTTTGTATCAGTTCAGACAGCACAGTTTAGCACTGCTTTGTTGAGGTGGGGGGGCTCAATAATTTTTGTTGAACAAATTTAAGTCTTTATTTGGTAATCAATTTATTTAACAAAAGTGTAGTTCTTTTGGCACTTGTAGTATTTTTACATATGTAATAGGAGATTGGTCAATAATGATACAGTTCTAGAAATATATATAATCAATTCTCCTTGCTGCAAACTTACCTGGAGGGTTTTGTGAATGTGCCTCTAGATATGAGTGATGATGGTGTAATGGAGGTGCTTGTCAAGGGGAAAGGGGGATGGTGCTGCATCCAGCTTAGAACTGATTGTTAAATTTTCAGTATGAGCATTTATATCTCAGAAATTACCAAGCCACAAATCAGGTCTTTATTTGCGGTTTAGTTTCATTGATTGTCTAGAATTAAGAAAATAATGGATAAAATGCTAAATAATGCAGATTCAACTAAAAAGTGTGCCATATATAATATTTTTTTTCTTTAGAGAACTAGTTGTTAAACATTTACCAGCATGCCCACGGGCCCTACCACCATTTCAGAACTTGCTAGGTATTCTGTGATTTTTAGCCCAAACTGAGTAAACATACAAGAGGCCAAATTGAGCTTTCTTTTTCTTTGTGTTAATTGATTGTGGGGTAGGAGGGAGGTAGGAGTGAGTGGGGAATGTTTAAACTGCCTGGTGAGGAGAGGGGCCTTTTGTATCACAAAGCTTACCAGAGTGCCTGAAGCACAGTGGGAGCTTAATAAAGCTGATAATAAGGTGATAATAAGCATAATAGAGCTGACTGATTAGCCTGCTGTGTTGCCTTGAACACCTGGTTCTGTCGTTTCATTCTTCTTTTTCTTAAGTGAATAAAGGTTGGAGATGGAATGGACTAGGTCACATCCAAGTAAGTTGGAAGAACTACCAGAGGACTAGCGATGGAAATCCATACCAATGCTTGCCAGCAGCTGGGCCCAATAAGGAACAGAGCCCCAAGGAGCAGCTTGTGGGATCCAGCCCAGCAGGAAATCAACCTGACAGTTTGGATGTCATGTCCTGCAGCAAGGCAGTGATTCATTCAGCAGCTATGTCCTGTCCAGAAGGGAAGTTGGTGAGCCAAATGGGTAGTTAAATTTGAACCTGTTCTCCTTCATGGATTTAAGGTGATAGAGGAGACAGTGGCCCTGGATTATTTTTTGAGGAGATGAAGAGAGAAGGAGGAGGACTTGTTTGTACTTTTGTTTACAATTTCTTTGTAAAAGCTGATTTATGTTAATTACTTATTAATGATCTTGAGGAGATACTAATCTTTGAGGAGATAACAAGTCCTGGCTAATAATATTGGAGCATAATCTCTGACAATTGATATGAGGTTTATGTGTGGGAAAACAGGTTGGAATTGGGGCTCAAGGTATACAAGAACTTGCTATTTGGTACAGAACCTGCAATGACAAGATGTAACTGGGGACCTAGCTTGCTGATACTTTATTATTATATTTATTTATATGGACTCCATGTACAATAATTTTAATTGAATATTCCTACAAGAATTGGCCACCTGCCTCAAAAACAGAAAATCAACTCACCCATAACATGTTAGTGAATCTAAATAGGGTCATAGATTTTTGGTAAAGAGCATTTATTAGTTTGGAACAAATTTATTCATAAATATGTGATGGAAGCCATACTTGTGATCACTATTAACCAAAAGAATCTTGTGAGGTTTACCATCACTCACTCAGTGTCAAAAGAATACAGTAGGGAGAAAATGACCTCATGGCATGGAATTAGTTCCTTAAGAACAATGTTATAAGTAGATGATTTTATATTACAATGGAGTTTTTCTTTGTTAACCTTTATATAGTGGTTCTAGCTTCAGGTTTGAGCCTTACAATAACTCTGCAAGGCATTATTACATATATGTGTCCCATTTTATAGATGAGGAAACTGAGACTCAAAGAGGTTAAGTTACTTGCTAATGGACACAGTCAGTGTCAATTGAGATGACATTCAAATGTAGATCATCCTAATCACCTTGCTCAAGGATGACATGAAACATTTCTCTTTCTTATTTGAAGCAGCTGGGTGGTATAGTGGATAGATTATTAGTCATGAGTCAGGAAGAGTTCATATGTGGTCTTAGACACTTACTAGTTGTGTGACCTTGAGTAAAGCATTTACCCAGTTTGCCTGAGTTGAGTTTCCTCAACTGTAAAATGGGAATAACACCTGGCTTACAGGCTGTTGTGAGGATCAAATGAGATAATATTTGTCAAGTGCTCAACATTCTGCCTGGCACATAGTAGGTGCGGTATAAATGCTTATTCTTGTCCCCTTTTCCTGACTCCAGGTCTAGCAGTAAGTCCACTATTCCAGGCTACCTAGCAGTATATCCCTCCTTACTCCCCCGGTTTCCTATGATCCAACTTCACTGGCCAACTTGCAGTTCCTCACGTGACTTTCCATCTTCCATCTCTGTGCCTTTCCCTGGCTCTCCTCCATGTCTGGAATACTCTGCCCATTCATTTGAATTTTTATCTCTGAATTTTTCTGGCTTACTTCATGGTTCAAATCAAAGCCCACCTTCTCCAGCTGTTGATGCCTTCTCCTTTCAGATTTCCTTTCCTCTACTCTGTTTACCTTCTGGGTTGTTTCCCCCCACTACCCTATTACAGTGAGAGCTCCTGGAGAAGCCTGAATTATGTCCTGGCCTTTCTTTGGGTTCTCAACATTTGGCACAGTCCCTGGCATTTAGTAAATGCTTATTGACTTATTGCTGTGAATTACTGACATTACAAAGTTGCCCAGAGTGACCTTCTGTGGGATAGATGATTTCTTAGTGTCCAAACCAAAGGTCTTTTCTCAATCCTCATTCTTGCTGTCACGGCTGACACTGAAGTATCTTGTGCTCCAAGCTTTCTCTGAAGATTTCATGACAATGGTTCTATTGTCTGACTGCTCCTTCTCACTTTCCTTTGCTGGATCTTTATCCTGGCTGCTCCCACTAATCATAGGTATCATTTTTCAAGACTATGCTGGGCCCTCTTTTAGCCTTCCTTTACATTATTTTGCTTAGTGATCTAATAAATTACCATCTCCCTGCAATTGATTTTCAGATCTTTATATCCAGTCTTATCTCCTCTCTTGTCATCCAGCATTGCATCTCCAGCTCCCTATTGGACATTCTGAATTGAATATTCCACAGAGATTTTTTTAAAAAAATCTTTTTTTATACTAAAAGCTTTTTATTTTTGAAAATATGTTCAAAGATAGTTTTCAACATTCATCCTTGCAAAACTTTGTATTTCTAATTTTTCTTCCTCCTTCCCTACTTCTCCCCTCCCCTAGATAGCAAGTAATCCAATATAGGTGAAATGTGAAATTCTTCTAAATATTTTTCCATATTTATAATGCTATAAAAAAGAACAGATCAAAAGGGAAAAAAATGAGAAAGAAAAAACAAGTAAGCAAACAACAACAGTGAAAATACTATGCTGTGATCCACATTCAGTCTCCATAGTCTTGTTTCTGGATGCAGATGACTCTTTCCATCCCCACAGAGATCTTAAACTTATCATGTTCAAAATTGAACTCATTGGGGGGCGGAGTCAAGATGGTGAACTGCAGACAGCATTCTCTGTGAACTCCTGGGACCTTCCCTCAGACCCAGACAAAGTGAGCCTTTGAACTGGTTTTGGAGTGAGGGCTCCGCCAAACATTTGGACTACAACGTACTTCTATCAAAAATCTACCTTGAAAGAACTCCAGAGAAGGTTAGCCTCAGGGGAAATCGGCCGCTGGTCACCATCAGACTCCAGCCGGGGCGGAAGTCAGGGCTGCGATAGAGGGGCGGATTTTAGGCACCCAGGAAGCCCCTGGGAGACGCCTGGGCCACTTTGCTCTGCTTGCGGGCAGGTGCTTTGGCAGATCTGCCTTTGGTAAAGGGTGGATCGAGAGCAGCTGAAAACGTGGTCCTAGTGCAAATCTAGCCCGACCAGCCTCAGACCGGAAGTCAACTCGGCAAACTGCCCCAAAATTGAACTCATTATCTTTTCCTTCAAATCTTCCCCTTTCTCTAATTTTTTTTATTACTGTTAAAGGCCGTTTGAAGCAGCCCTTTTATTTGTACTAAACTTACTTTGCTCAGGGTGCAAAGGGTGCCTGTTCATCATCATCACTGTACTTGGGGATTATGGGAATAAGTCTATGTTCCCATTAGCCAGACCTTTCCTGGCTTTATAGATCAGCAGACATGATGGGCACTTAGCATAGTGTTTGGCCCATAGTAGACACTGACCTACTCTACCGTGGCTAAAGACTTTTTGGCCTGTTGGTATACAATAGCCTCCCTCATCACCATCACTTTACTTTTGCTTCTCTGGGCTTCCTCTGCTTTGTTTAAACCTTCTGGAAGATTACAGTGACCAGAAATGCGCATTATTCTGTAATCTCAGCAAGGTGGGCACTCCCTCCAGTGATGCAAACTGTAATACATCCATACTTGCTCATCCAATGAGACTGTCCTCTGTGCATTCTCACAGATCTGTTATAGGAAGCAGGGAACTTGACTTGCAGGGAACCTTTTTCACATTCATTTTATATTGTGTGCACACCAGTGGAGCTCAAGATCTGCCCATTGGTTATCCCTTCATTTGCTACATGACTAGCC
>JAJPUD010000384.1:474126-546475 GCA_023553655.1 Myrmecobius fasciatus | reverse complement strand
TCCTTATTTGTAATGCATGGTTCATGCCCATCAATGCATTTCTCCATTGATATTTTTGGGGACCTCGAACTTTATTTTATATGAGGATAGGAAATGCTTTCTATTTTGTTTCTAATACCTTTCTTCACGATGAGCAACATCTGTTGTCTTCAATAATATCTTGTATGCTCATCCTCAATGAATCATTGAAAATGATTCCCAAGACCCTTACTTCAGTTACAACTAATAACACAGAGCCCATAATTTTCCAAATGTATTTTGAGTTATTTCTCCCTAAATGTGCTTGCATATTAATAACTTTGTGAACTACTACATCATCAGTTTTCCTGAGAAATGATCATTAATAAGCATCCCCATCTCCTCCACAATCACCATGACATTTTGAAAAACACATCAGACTATATTCAGAATAACTTATTTTGTGACAAGCAGCAAAAACAGATCTGGCTTCAGAATCCAGAGGTTATGTATTCAAATCCCTCTGACATAGGAAGTCCTATGTAACTCACTGAATCTCTCAATGCTCCCAGGCAATTCTCTTAAGACCTTATGTTGCTGAATAGTTGCTGTCCTGCATCATAGAGGGAATTTCTTTATCAAGAATTCCCTGAAGCAATGAAATTACAGTTTCAGTTACTATCTCTCCCTATTCCCCATAGCTTCTATTACATTCAGACAGACGTTAATATTATTTCAGTTTATACTTACAACCAAAGGATATAGAAATGTATCTTAGATTAAACCCTCTGGTACATTCCTTTGAACTCTCCTAATATTTTATTCATAGCTCTCATCATATTTTCTTTTGCTTTCATTTTTTAAAAATACATACATGTCCTAATTTTGACCGATTTCATCGTATGTCTTCCACGTCTGGAATTCTTCCTGTTCATCTTTGTCTTCTGGCTTCCTTTAAGTCTTAACTGAAAATCCTACCTTCTGCAAGAAGCCTTTTCTGGTCCCACTTAATGCTTCTCTTCTGGAATTATCTCCAATTTGCCCTGAATATATTCTTTTTGTACATAACTTTGTCATCTCCTTCATTAGAACAAGGGCTATTTCCTTTCTTTCTTTATATCCTAGGTGCTGAACACAGTGCCCAATGATATGTCACTGAATAGGATTGCCTTAGATAAACTGAGAAAGACCTTGATTTAGAAAGGTCAAGGCTGTTCATTATATCCTGGTCCATTTCCTGTCATTTTGACTTTTGTCTTGCTACTGAACTTCATGATTCTGGAGGAGTGAGGCTAATGATTTTCTCCAGTTTTGCCTCACTTAAATCCAGGCAACATGTGAGTCAAGACATCACTCTTGTGATGTCTTTGGTCTTCTCTGAAAACTAAAGGAATAATGATGATGATAACATAAAGGGCTTAAAATGCTAGGTTATGATTCAGGCCAGGTCTTGTGATGGAGAGAGCCATCTGCACCCAGAGGGAGGGCTATGGGAAATGAGTGTGGACAACAACATAACATTTTCACTCTTTTTTGTTGTTGTTTGCTCACATTTTGGTTTTTTCCTTTTTTTTTTTCCTTTTTGATCTGATTTTTCTTGTAAAGCACAATAATTGCAGAAATATATATAGAATTGCACATGTTTAACCTATATTGGATTGCTTGCTGTCTGGGGGAAGGGTTGGAGAGAAGGGAGGGCAAAAAATTGGACACAAGGTTTTGCAAGGGTGAATGTTGAAAATTATCCATGCATATGTTTTGAAAATAAAAAGCTTTAATAATAATAATAATAATAAAAATGTTAGTTAACTAGTAGAAGGGAATGATCTAAGAGTTTGAGAGCTGAGCACCATCTGGTGACCAACAGGTATATTGCAAGCTCCAGTTTCTTGGGGGAGAACAGGAGAGATCTGCTTAGGTGCACCAAATTAATTCTAATGAAACCCCTTGGCTGGTGTTTTAAGCATATGGTCAATCAATTAGGAAAAATGATATTTGCACTGGCCTGTTGGCCAACTGACTAAGTGATAATTCGTTTTCTGTGGAAAGCAGGGCATAAGCTAGATGTGGGCTATCACTATGATCCACTGTCACATACATTTTGCTTTTCAAATTCTTAAAGAAAACTAGTGACTTTCCCTCCTAAACCTTCTCTTCATAAAGACAGATATTCATCGTCATTATGAAGCAAGATCTGGAGCTCCTTCATCATCCTGATTATGCTCCTTTGTACTCTGTTCTCCCTAATGCGTGGGCCATTCTACCAGGTCTTTGGAGAAAAGGCACTTCTTACCTTGCTGTGATAATAACCGGGCACACCAAGTTTACAAGCATCGAGATTGAGTGGTTTATAGAGAGTGTCCATGACGCAGCACTGATGAGGCCAGGGGTAGTCGGCATCATTATTCACATCCCGGAAGGCTGACTTGTACTTTTGCCAATCTGATGGACCATTGACCCCACAGCACTTTTTCTGTCCATGGAAAATAAAGTCAATATTTCTTTTCATGTCCTGTACTAAAATATTCACTGGAACAAATCAGATATTAAAAGGGAAACATAGATCAAATATTATAATACAGCTTACACTCACTCCTAGTCCTATCCTTAAAGCTCATTAAAAGTCTCTGTGTGGGAAAAAGACATAATTAACTTTTGGTCTAATGATGCTGAAAAAATGTATTCTTTCATCCTGGAAGAATAAGCCTCCTTTCCTCCTTTCCTCCCCTCTTTCCTTTCTTCCCAAGAAGAATTTAAGCTCCTTGAAAGCAGGAACAATTTTTGTACAAAAAACTTTTTGGTTTTTTTATCCCCATAATAAGTGCATAATAAATTGTATTGAATTACATTGAATTGTAACATTCAAATGGTACTCTACATGTTATAATACTTAGTTTTGTTTTATTTTGTTTCATATACAAGTGTTCCTACTGATAAAGGACTCAACCAGTATTTATTAAATCACTACTATGTATCATAGACTGTTCTAGGTGCTAGGGATACAAATGAATTAGAAATGATCACAGTATATAGAAAGGAAAACCAGACAGAAAGGCATCAGAATTCTGACTAACAAGATGACCCTTAGATTTCAGAGGACCAACAGTGAAGCATGTCTCTTTCCTTTTGTTATAGAAGTAGTGGGCTATAGATGGAAAATAAGGTATACATGGTTAGATATGGCCATTGTGTGTATTTTTACTTAGCTATATTACTTAGCCCTATTGCAGCAGAAAGTTCTATGAGGTGGAGGTAGGGTGAAAAGGACTTAATGGTAAGCAATAGTTAAGAAAGACATTAATAAAATATTTTGAGGCAGGTAGGTGGTTCAGATATGCTAGCTGTGTGACCATAGGCAAATCACTTTGTGCCTTAGTTTCTTCATCTATAAAATGGGGATAATAACACCAGCATCCCAGGGTTTTTGTAAGGAGATATTTATAAAGTGCTTTGTAAACTTTAAAGCATACTAGTTATTATTATTACTATTATTTATTAAAAGAAAATGATATATAGATATATCAATATAATGTTTCCTAGGAGCTATTTTTCCAGTAATAGAGGCTGACACCATGTGAGCTCTTTAAAAAAAGACAGTATTATTTTAATTATGAACTTGACAAATACCAACAAATGTGAGCATTTCTAAAAACACAGACTAGAAAAAGAGGCTTGTTCATAAAAACACAAATCTCCATTGTATGAATCCTATTGTTTTTTTTGTTTTGTTTTTGTTTTTATTTTTATTTTAATCCACACATTACTTCCAAAGTTGTCTAACTTGTCTGTTTTCCTGGAGTCTGTTAAAAATACTTCACTGGTGCTCTTTTTTTCTCTCTGCCTATTATTAATCCTCTCTCTCCTCTAACTCTCCCTTCCCCATTAAAACCCTCCCTTGTAATTGACAAGCAGCCAAGGAAAACAAATATGCAAATTGGTGATGTCCAAAAAATGTGTATCTCATGAAACTGTGGTCTTGAAAATAGCTTCTGATCAATGTAGCCCAATAACTTAGCATCATAGGACTAAATTGTCTTAAGTTTGACTTTTATGTATCCAAGAGTTTATATTCAACAATATATATGTGCTTTTTATATCATGAAAGGCAGCATAGCTTAGCAGATAGAACTTAGAGACCCGGGTTAGAATACTTCATGTAAGACTATGACCTTGACAAAATCACTTAAATTCTCTGAGTCTTAATTAAATTAAATTCTCAGAGCTCTTAAATTCTTTGAGTACTGTTACAATTCTGCATTGGAGTCAGGAAGACCTGAATTCAAATCTTGCCTCAGATATTTGCTGGCTGTGTGCTGTAGGCAAGTCACTTTGTATCTCTGTTTCCTCACCTGACAACAGCACCTCATAGGGTTGTTGAGGTAACATGTAAAAATGCTTCCCATACATTAGAGAATGGTACAAACATCAGCAATTATTACTACTGAGATTATAATTACAATTTATGATCTCAGAATGGAGTTTTTCCTCTTGCATTATATTGCTATTGAGCTATCTAATCATTATTTGGTCTGACATCAACATAGCTAGAATTCTGGGGAAATCAAAAAGCTCTTTGATTTTACATAGTTTATGATTAATATTATCAATCAGTCAAATGGCAATATGCAAGTGAACTGGTTTGGAATGTAGTGGGAAGAATACTAGACTTAGAGCAGGAAGAATTTGGTTCCTTTCTAGTGATTTCCTAGCTGTGAGTTTTTACAAAATGAAACAATATCTGTCTTCGAGGGGTTTACATTCTGTTAAGGAGAGATGAGATATACACACATAAATGTATGTGAAATAAATATAAGGTAATTTTGGGGGGAGAGAGGAGGCAGTCTCAGTTGGGGAGATGTATGCTCTCCAGGATAGGAAGTAGGAGGCAGTTTTAAGATTTGAAGGAAACTAAAGCTTGTAAGGGACAGAGGGAAGGATGCACAAAGACATGGAAACAAAAGTTGGAATATTTATGTCCAGGAGAGCAAAAAGGCCATTTTGGTTGCATTAGAGAGAAAAGGTAGGTTGTAGCCAGGCCTTGAAGGACTTAAAGCCATAGAGGCTTTTGCCTTATACCTATTGGATGGAATGGATAAACTAGAGTCCTAGGATTCTGATATCTACCGGCTGTAAGACATAGGCAAGTTAAAGCCTCTCTGAGCCTCAGTTTCCTTAGCTGTAAAATGAGAATAATTATGCCTGCAGTATATATCATGCTTATTGTGAAGCTCAAGTGAGATAATGTAAAATACTATAAAATGTCTATTACAGTTATAGTTATTATTTAGAAACAATGAGTCATAATGGATAGATACTTGACTCAAAGTCAGGAAGAACTGGAATTGAATCCTATCTCAAGCACTTCAAAGCTATATAACTGGAGGAAAATCACTTAACCATTATGAATCTCATTTTCTTTGTTGAGGTTAGACCAAAAATTATGGTTAGATTGCTCAATAGTAATATATTGCAACAGAGGAAAACATTTTCTTTGTCTGTAAAACAGGACAGATGTTCTCAGCTTTTTAAGGTCAGGCAAGGTAATGTAAAAAAGTATTTTACAAACTTTAAAACTCCATATGAATATTAACTATTATTTTTATTATTAATGGTGATAAATTTAGGATGAATAAGGAAGTAGCCAGAGGATTCTCAGGATATTCCAGCTGCTGGGATCAGAAAAAAGAATCATTTAATCAACAATTAAGTGCCTACTAAGTTCCAAGCATCAAACTAGATGATGGAGAAATAAAAATAAAAATCATCTTGATTTAAATGTCTTAAAGGGGAAAAGACAGATTGCTTTTAATGCTTCTGACTAGTACTGAAGTACCAGTAAGTACTTGGATGTAAAAAGAGGCAATCCAACTAAATTTAAACATTTAAAATTAGTAATAAGTTGAGTTATTTTTAGTTATTTTTGTTCAGGACTTTACTGCTTTTGGTGTAATTTATATGTTTTCCCTGAAGATTAATATCTAGCACAAATATAGCTGAAACAGAAAACATGTGGGCCACAGAATGATATAATTTTTTTTTTATAAAATTATAGTCAACTCTATTAGTAAGGCTCTGATTATCCCACTTGTAGATTTTTTCAAAAGCTTTTATTCCCCTTCTGCTTTTCAGAAAATTTATTTCTGTTTAATGGCTCAGCCAAAGAGTAGACATCTGTAGGGAAATGGAAACAAAACATTAAATATACCAATTTTCTCCCTTTTACCAGTTCCATTAAAATATTTGGTGAGAAGAAGTTGAAATTATAGATGTCACTCAATTTTTGAAATAAATATTTTCAAGCACACATATAAGTCAAAAGCAAATTTCTATCAAACAAATCCTTTTCCTGTTGACTTTCGTAGTGAAATTAGTGATATATTAACATGGAAATACACACACAGTTATGTATGTAATAGTATTTATGTATACATGTGCATATGAATATGTATGTACATTTGTATATAAGTATATATGCATGTATCTATAACTATACAATTGTGTGGAGTTGAAAATCTTGAGGAAAGATTAAGGCTTGAGCCTTACTTAATAAGGTCAGACTCACAACTTAATGGATATATAAAATTCTTTAGGTCCTTGGATCCTCTGAATAAATATTTGTGGTTTCAGTACCTTAGCTTTCCTTTTCCTTTTTCCCTTCATCTAGGCATAGTATTTATGACATCTATTAGATATGGATTACAATATCATACTTAATCAGAAAGTGACCCTGTTTTATACATAATATACTGATGGGTTAAAATTCCTGCAATGCAAAGATTTGAGGTCTATAAAGCACGTTTTTCCTGATTTATGTGTATAAATTAAATATTCTGTAAAATGTATTTGCTTTTTTTTTCCTAAGAGAGATAACTACAATGGTTCCAATTTTCAATGGTTTAAATAGTTCCAAGAGTTTTTGAGGAGTACAATCTGCAGATAAAAATTATTCATACTAATCTCATAGAATATCATGATTTAACTGAACAATCAAAACTTACACAACTCTCATAGAATTGGAAGACAAAAGGGAAGTCAGTGATAGACAAAAGAGCTAAAGTGAAGTCCTGGTGATGGTTTCTGCTACTGGAGCTTCCCATTTTCTTCCCAACTGATTCCAGGTCCAGTCAATGAATATGAAGAATCAACCAAGGAATACCTTTCTGATGACCACATTACAATGGTAAAATAATTCAATTTCACAAACATCTACCATCTTAATACATGGTAGACCCAGGAAATGCCAGATAAATATGCCAGATAATAAAGGGATTCAGAAATCCATTGTTTGTATATTTTTGCATGTTTTCTGAAGTGCAAGTAGTTTAGAATTATCCACATTTCTTTGTCATATAAATAGAAGAATATCAATTTTTGTCATGTAAAATATTGATATTTTCTTGGCCATATTTACTCAAACAAATGTAACATGACTATCATCTCAGTAAATGACACCAAGATCCATAGATCTTTGTTCCATAGATGGGGTTTCTGATACATGAGCCTCAACTTTATTTGACCTCAAACCCAAGCTACCACATACTTCCCAGTCATTTAAAAACCATATTCCCTTTACTATAGCTACTATCATTGCACTAGAAGTTGTACTCTATTCCTAGATCCCTGGGCTCTGATAAGTGAGTCTTATCTTGCTCAGAACCAGGTCATTTCCAGACCAAGTCTCTTCAAGTCATCTCACCCTACCCTGGTCTTTCCCCTATTAGAATGTAAATTTCTTATGGACCAACACAGTCTTGCTTATTTATATTTGTATCTCCAACATTAAATTCTGAACAATAACCAAATAAAATGAATATAGAAAAAAAGAAGACTGCACATAAAACTATGACTCTCTTAAGTACAGATTTTTTTTCCCTTTTAAGTATATAAGAAAATTGACATGCAACTTCCAAAGCTATCCTGCTCATCCATGTTTTCTTCTGGTTATCCTTGTGCTCTCTTTTGTCCACTTAAAATATTTCAATAACCCTCTTTTCTTTTTCTTTTTTTGGGGGAGGGGACACTATTTTCTCAATCCATCACACCAGTTGAAAAAAAAAAAAAGAAAAACAAATCTTTGCAACAAAAATGCCTAGTCAATCAAAAAAGAAATTTCTATATTGGTCATGTCCAAAAAATACACCCTTCATTCTGCACCTTGAGTCCATCTGCCATCTGTCCTTTCTCATTGTCAGAGAAGGCCCTCCTCTAAGCCCCTCAGCTTGGAAGACCCTCAGCCACAGGCTGTTATATTCTCACCAGGAGCATCAGGCGGTCCCAGGTTTCAGTCACTCCTCTATTTTTCCATATGTCATCATTATTGGATTGGCTTTTGTTCTGGTACCTTTCCAACATCTGCCTCAGGAAGAGGTTGGTAGTGAACTATCAAGAGAAAAGATAGACTAGGATTAGACTTGACAGTTCCCAGGCTGGGACTTTAGAAGCATCAAAATGCATGTGAGCTAAGAGGTTCTCTGTCTATGGGAAGCAAACTTGTATCCAGTAAGTTCAGGCTGTGAGTCTGGATGGATGACAGCAGCAGTTTGGGAGTATCACAACTTGACCAAAACAGAGAGCAATTTAGGCTGAGAAAGGAGAGGGAATAAGGCAGAAGGGAGAATAGAGTCATAAGGAGCAAGTCTATTATGTGGGCAAATTGGGTTGAGTGGTGACCTCAGGGGGTGATGGAGCTGGCAACAGATTATCCATCACAATTGAATATAGGCAAGCTGAGCGAGCGGGCAGGGAACATGCCCCAGAAGGTCCCCCAAATGCACTTGATCTTCAACAAGGGGACAGAAGCAAGGAGAAGTGGCAGGTTAAGGACACAATCATGGAGCAGAGGTGTGCAGTGGTGATGGTATACTTGGAGATAGCAGTCAGGGGCTGCCCAAAGAGAATAAGGGGTATGGATGCAGGTGGTTTGTGGCACAAAGATGATGGAGGACCATGAGACCCAGGAATGTGGGCTGAAGGATTGTCTTGGAGAGAAAGTGTGCCCCTTCCTGTTTGCACCCTTCCTGATTATGACTCTGAGAGGGAAGGGAAATAAAAAAATAATTATGGGTCAAATTCAGATTGTATCAGAATGATAATTAGAAAGTATGCGGCCAGACTCTCCCATACTTACAAAATCTCGTTGCACAGCTGCTGTGATACTGGATGCAACTTCAAAGGCATATACTATAAACATCAAAATAAAATACTGAAAAAGAAGCAAAGTACAAAGATTATGTATCACCCAAAGAGAAGTTTTTTTTAGAACAGATTCCTTTTTTTAAAAATGTGTATATTCATTAAAATATTTATTGAATACATTATATATGAGCCTTTTTGCTAATCTCTAGTAGACCTAATTCTTCTCTTTCCATTAGGTATTTAGAGACCATTTAACTCGAACCCCTTATTTTAAAAATCATAGAATCATAGATTTATAGCTAGAGAAAATGGAACACAAACCCTTTCATCTTACAAATGAGGAATCTGTGGTCCATTGGGATTAAGTGACTAGCATAAGACCCCACAGATAACCAGTGGATGAACTAAGATTTGAACTCATGTCTTCTGATGCCATATGCAGCATTCTTTCTGCTGCACTACACTGCTTCAATGTACATAGCTTCCTAGCTGGTTCCTTACATTTTTCCCATTGCCCAGAAAAAGATCCAAGAGGCTGACTGGCTGTAGTGACTGGCAAAAAGCTTCTTAATGACTGACTCCTTGCTTTGTTCACACAGGAGGAGGCAGAGGCCTTGTAGAACTGACTCCTAGCCCACAAATAGAACAGTGTAGGGTACCAAGAGGAAATTTTATAGCACAGTGAAGCTGCACTAATCCAGAATGATTTGGGGAAAACCCCTTTTTGAATTCCAGAAAAGCCTGAACTCTAGAGAATTAGCATCTATTTTAGCTATTTCAGCTACATCAGAGAGAAAGGAGCAGTTGTTTGTGTCTCATTTGTCCATTATTTTAGGGAGCTGATGCTATGACAAGCAGTTGGATTTAAGTGAGAGTGAGTATTGTCTCCAGCCTCACTTTGTCCTCCAGAGCCATCTGGGTCCTGTGACCAGACATAGACCAGGATGACTGAAGATGGCTCTAGATGTAGTGTGGAGACCTTGGCCTTTTAAAGCTAAGATCTTTAATTGATTTCAGCTTGACTGAGGCAACACCCAGAAACAAGGTAAGAAATGAGGCAGAAAATGGCTCTTTTTGCTTAGTCAAAAAGAAAAAATCAGTAGGAAGGGAATATTTTCTGGGGCTCTGGCCAAAACAGAAACAATTGCTATTTACGTTCACTTTTGAGCCAATATAGGTCCAAAGACCTAGAGGTACTTGACCTGGGACCTATTGTTGGTCAATCTATGAGAACCAGAGTGATCTGGGTTTTAGGCACAGTCCTTGAGAAAAAAATCATTTCAACTACATCAGAGAGAAAGGTTGCTGGTGAATGTTTAATAACTGCCTCTCTGGAAAAAATGTAACTGTGACATAATTTTAACCTTACTCCACTTTTCTTCACCACTTTCTTAACAATAAAACAATAAATTATGCCCTAACTTATAGCATTTGCTAATTTCTGAGGTGTAAAATGCTTACACTGAAAGTTTTAACAATCAGCTCCAGTTATGAGTTAGCTCCATCATATCCCTAGAAAGGAGGCAAACTGGACATGAGACACACACACATACCAACTAATTTGTATTCTCCACTTAACAATCATCCTTTCACAAAGTTTGGGTAGAAAATTAGGTAAGTAAAATGATGTTTGCTTTTCTTTTCTGGGTGATTTGTCTCTACACTTTCACATATAACTATCCTTTGTCCTGCTAGATGTGGAATTGCCATAAACACAAGATTTATTTCTTTTGATTCAGGGCCTCTTGTTTACTTGCTTACTTTGATTAGACTTACAGATGCTTTTCTATAAGCCTATATTGGATAGGTTTCTATATTTATCAATATTAATTTTGGAGGGTAGAAGGAGGGAGAAAAAAATTGGGGAATACTTTTTTCTTTTAAAATTAAATTTAAAATTTTTCAAAAAACAAAAATCAATTTTGTTCCCTCCCATATCTTCCCATCATTGAAAAAAAGGAAAATAAAGCCCTTATAATAAATAGTCATAATATTATTTTTGGACATGGCTAATAGGGGAATTTGTTTTATATGACTATACATATTGGTAATAGGTTTTGATTTTCTTGCATTCTCAGTGGTGGAAGGGGGTAGGGAAGGGAGAGAATTTGGAATTGAAAATAAAATTGAATAAGAAATAATATACATAGTCAAGCAAAACTTCTGTATTGGCCACATATGTACATATACATATGTATGTGTATATATATACATATGTGTGTATGTATGTGGAATTGTGGATTCTACACACACACACACACACACACTCAAACACATCTTGAGTTCATCATCTCTCTGTCAGAGGGTAGATAGCAGGCTTCATCATCTGTCTTCTGTTATTAGGAGAACCCATTTCTACAAGTGTTGATAGAACAACTCTGAGAATTGGATCATAGATCTAGAACTGGAAAATACCTCAGAGGTCATCCAGGCTACACCCAACACTTCTCCCATTTTACAGTTGGGAAATTGAAGTTACTTGCCCAAGGTGACTTAGGTGTCAGTGGTGGGATTTGACTCAAATCCTCTGACTCAAGAGCCATTGCTTCTGAACTCTTTCTGTATTGTTTTCTTTTTTTTTCCTTTCTTTTAATAGTAATAGCCTTTTATTTTTCAAAATATATGCAAAGATACTTTCCAGTCATCCCCAGGATAATACATCATGACCAAGTAGGATTTATACCAGGAATGCAGGGCTGGTTCAATATTAGGAAAACTATTAGCATAATCAATTATATTAATAACCAAATGAATAAAAACCATATGATTATCTCCATAAATGCAGAAAAAGCATTCATTAAAATCCAACACCCATTCCTATTAAAAACACTGGAGAGTATAGGAATAAATGGGCTTTTCCTTAAAATGATTAGTAGTATCTACTTAAAACCTTCAGCAAGCATCATATGTAATGGAGTCAAACTAGAACCATTCCCAATAAGATCAGGAGTGAAACAAGGCTGCCCACTGTCACCATTACTATTTAATATTGTATTAGAAATGTTAGCTTTAGCAATAAGAGAAGAAAAAGAGATAAAAGGAATCAGAGTAGGTAGTGAAGAAACCAAATTATCACTCTTCGCAGATGACATGATGATATATGTAGAGAACCCTAAAGACTCAACTAAAAAACTACTAGAAACAATTCACAACTTTAGCAAAGTGGCAGGATACAAAATAAATCCACATAAATCATCAGCATTTTTATATATTACCAACAAAGTTCAACAGCAAGAGTTACAAAAAGAAATTCCATTCAAAATAAGTGTTGATAGTATAAAATATTTGGGAATTTATCTGCCAAGGGATAGTCAGGAACTATATGAACTAAATTACAAAACACTTTCCACACAAATCAAATCAGACCTAGTCAATTGGAAAAACTTAAAATGCTCATGGGTAGGACAAGTGAATATAATAAAAATGACAATACTACCCAAACTAATTTACTTATTTAGTGCCATACCAATCAAACTCCCAAGAAATTATCTTACAGATCTAGAAAAAATAGTAGCAAAGTTCATTTGGAAAAACAAAAGGTCAAGAATTTCAAGGGGATTAATGAAAAAAAAAGGCTGACGATGGTGGACTTGCTGTACCAGATCTAAAACTATATTATAAAGCAGCGGTCATCAAAACCATTTGGTACTGGCTAAGAAATAGAGTAGTCGATCAGTGGAACAGGATAGAATCACAAGACAAACTAGGCAATAACTATAGCAATTTGGTTTTTGATAAACCCAAAGACCCCAACTTTTGGGATAAGTATTCACTATTTGACAAAAACTGCTGGGAAAACTGGAAACTAGTGTGGAAGAAATTAGGGCTTGACCCACATCTAACACCACATACCAAGATAAGATCTAAATGGGTTCATGATCTGGATATAAAGAGTGATACTATAAGTAAATTAGAGGAATGTAATATAGTTTACCTCTCAGACCTATGGAGATGGAATAAATTTATGTCCAAAGAAGAACTGGAACTCTTAATTGAAAACCAGATAGATAACTTTGACTATATTAAGTTAAAAAAGTTTTTGTACAAACAAAATCAATGCAGACAAGATTAGGAGGGAAGCAATAAATTGGGAAATCATCTTTACATTTAAGGGTTCTGATAAAGGTCTCATCTCTAAAATATATAGAGAATTGTCTCATATTTATAAAAATTCAAGCCATTCTCCAATCAATAAATGGTCAAAGGATATGAATAGACAATTTTCAGAGGATGAAATTAAAACTATTTATAGTCATATGAAAAGGTGCTCCAAATCACTGTTGATCAGAGAAATGCAAATCAAGACAACCCTGAGGTACCACTTCACACCTGTCAGATTGGCTAAAATGACAGGAAAAGTTAATGATGAATGTTGGAGGGGATGTGGGAGGGCTGGGACACTGATGCATTGTTGGTGGAGCTGTGAACGGATACAGCCATTCTGGAGAACAATTTGGAGCTATGCTCAAAAAGTTATCAAACTGTGCATACCCTTTGACCCAGCAGCATTTCTATTGGGCTTATATCCCAAAGAAATCATAAAGGAAGGAAAAGGCCCCACATGTGCAAGAATGTTTGTGGCAGCCCTTTTTGTAGTGGCTAGAAACTGGAAATTGAATAAATGCCCTTCAATTGGAGAATGGCTGAATAAATTATGGTATATGAATATTATGGAATATTATTGTTCTGTAAGAAATGACCAGCAAGATGATTTCAGAGAGGCCTGGAGAGACTTACATGAACTGATGCTGAGTGAAATGAGCAGAACCAGGAGATCATTATACATGGCAACAACAGTACTATATGACGATCAATTCTGATGGACATGGCTCTCTTCAACAATGAAATGTTTCAAACCACCTCCAATTGTTCACTGAAGAAAGCCATATACACCCAGAGAGAGGGATGTGAAATGTGGACCACAACATAACATTCTCATACTCCTTGATTGATGTTTGCTTACATTGTGTTTCCTTTATCTGATATATCTTTTGTGTAGACAAGATTTTTCTTGCACAACAATGATAAGTTTGGAAATATGTATACATATATTCGATTTGCCAATATTTTAACATAATTAACATGTAGTGGATATCCTGCCATCTAGGGGAGGGGTGGGGAGTTGGGGGAAAAATTTGTAATGGAAAGCTATGTGGGGGTTATTGTTGAAGAATTACCCACACATATATTATGCAAATAAAATTTAAAAAAAAAGATACTTTCCAACATTCATCCTTGCAAAACCTTGCATTCCAAATTTTTCTCCCTCTCTCTCCCCTCCCCTTCTCTCCCCTAGGCATCAAGTAATCCAATATAGGTTAAATGTGTGCAATTCTTCTAAAATATTTAGACATTTATCATGTTGCACAAGAAAAATCAGATCAAAAAGGGGAAAATAAGAAAGAAAAAACCAAGCAAGCAAACAACAATAACAATAACAAAAAAGATGAAAATACTATCCTGTGATCCACATTCAATCCCCACATAGTTCTCTCTCTGGATACAGACGGCTTTCTTTCATTTACTGGAATTGGCTAAATCACCTCATTTCTATACTGTTACTAAGCTGTTGGGGGTTCTGAAAAGATGGCTGGGTCAAAGCAGAAACAGATTCTTTTGCTGCTATTTGAAATTGCTACATTGTTCCTCTGCCTATGGCCACCTTTGACTACCCATGAGAAGTGAATATAGATGGAAGAGATAGGGTAGAGCTATATTTTTCTTGTATAATTCTGGGTGCAAATAATGATAATTTAAGTGTCCCCTCTGAGCTAGGCAGGTCTATCCCTAGGCAAAATTGTGTCAACAAGTTAAGTTTGTCTTGTCTTCATTTACTATGGCTTTTTCTCCAGTGTACTTCCCTCTCCCGGATCTCAAGTGAGCTCATTGTGCCTTCCAGGAAAAGGAAGGCAACTGACATTGTAAATTTTACAAATATTAGTGTCTTCTGATACATTGTTGGTGGAACTGTGAACGGATCCAACCATTCTGGAGAGCAATTTGGAACTATGCTCAAAAAGCTATCAAACTGTGTATACCCTTTGACCCAGCAGTGTTTCTATTGGGCCTATATCCCAAAGAAATCATAAAGGAAGGAAAGGGACCCACATATGCAACAATGTTTGTGGCAGCCCTTTTTGTAGTGGCTAGAAACTGGAAACTGAATGGATGCCCATCAATTGGAGAATGGCTGAATAAATTATGGTATATGAATATTATGGAATATTATTGCTCTGTAAGAAACGACCAACAGGATGATTTCAGAGAGGCCTGGAGAGACTTGTATGAACTGATGCTGAGTGAAATGAGCAGAACCAGGAGATTATTATACATGGCAACAACACTACTATATGATGATCAATTCTGATGGACATGGCTCTCTGCAACAATGAGATGTTTCAAACCAGTTCCAATTGTTCAGTGAAGAAAGTCATCTACACCCAGAGAGAGGGATATGAAATGTGGACCACAACATAACATTTTCATGCTCTCTATCGATGTTTGCTTGCATTGTGTTTCTCTGATTTATTTTCTTGTAGATATGATTTTTCTTGTACAAGATAAGTGTTGAAATATGTATACATATATTCAATTTATCAAGTATTTTAACATAATTAACATGTAGTAGACTTCCTGCCATCTAGGGGAGGGGTGGGGACTAAGGGGGGAAAATTTGTAACAGAGAGCTTTGTAAGGGTCAATGTTGAAGAATTACCCATACATATGTTTTGCAAATAAAAAGTTTTAATAAAAAAAATAAAAAAACAAACAAATATTAGCGTCTTAATGTGTTGTTCAGTTGTTTCAGATTCTTCATGACGCCATTTGGAGGTTTCTTAGCAAATATACTAGATTTGCTTGCCATTTCCTTCTCCAGCTTATTTTACAGATGAGGAAATAATCTCTTGCCCAGGGTCATATAGTTTAAGTGTCTGAGGCTGGATTTAAATTCAGGTCTTCTTGATTCTAGATCTAGTTAGTGCTCTATCCACAGCACCATTTAGCCATCCTTATGTGTTAGTTACCTTTCCCCAATGACATTTATATTTTTCCAAGTTTTTAGAAAAATAATCCTAAATTACATAAGAATGAATTTCTAATTGTAGGAAATTAAGGTTGTGTATAGCCTGAGGAATGATAAATATTGTGGGGAGGGAAAGAGACAAACTTTTCCATATGTAAAGGAATGGAAATTTCCTTGGAATAAAGACTTATCTGCCCCTTAGTCTGCTGTCTTTTTAGCTAGGTAAAAGAAAGAATAATTCTCATTTTGAATATACACTTTATATCAGGAAGCTAAGATCATGCTCTGAAGAATATTAGAATAGTATCTTTTCCCTTTACATATATCCCCTTTGGGTCCGGAAAGGACTTTGTATGTGGTCAAATGCAGCATCTCATCTATGTAAGTATATTTTACTTCAAAACTATTGAGATTACACTTGCCCCCTCAGCTCTTCTGTAAGGGTTTAATTCTACTCAGTGAACACACATATGCACAGAATTTGGGCAGTGTGGATCTTACCGCCAGGAGTATTTTTCTGCTTGATTTCATGATGCCCACAATACCAAGAACAGACAAGCAGAAGAGGCAGATGCCCACAAAGATGCCAATCCAGGCCGCTCCATAGATATCATCATTATCAGTAGCTTCCAGCAAAGGGTAAAGGCCGTGTTGGTCCGATACAAAGAAAATGCATTCTGCTGTCAGTGCAATGCCGCACATCTGAGGGATTGAAAGTCAAAAAAGTCAAGTCAACAAGCATATATTAAGGGCTTAATATGTGCCATGCACTGTGCTAAGTCCTGAGGGTACAAAGAAAGGCAGACACAGTTCTTCCCTTCAAGAAACTCACTGTCGAATGAGGGAGACAGCAAACATACAATTGTGCATAAACGAGATATGTACAGAATAAAATGGAGATTGTCTGAGAGGGAAGAAACTAGCATTAAGGGGAATTTGGAAAGGCTTTTTTTATAGAAGATGGGGTTTTAGCTGAGACTTGAAGGAAGCCAGGGGACTGAGACAAGGAAATAGAGTACATCAGGAATGGGAGACAGTCAATGAAGAAGGCAAAGTAGGGAGATGGGATTGAATGCAAAAAAGGATGGTATTGTTGGACTGTGAAATCACTTCTCTGTCAGGAGGTGGGTAGCATCCTTCATCATTGGTTTTCTGGAATCATGGTTGGTCCTTGTGTTGACCATAGTTCTTAAGTTTTCCAAATTTCTCCTTTTTAAGTATTGTTATCAAGTTATTGCCTCTTTCTGCTGTCTTCACTCTGTGCAAATTCATGTAAGTCTTTCCAGATTTCTCTTAAACCATTCCCTTCATAATATCTTAGAACACAATCGTATTCTATCATATGTATCCTAAAGCTCTTTTTCCCCTACTTTATCAATTAAGTTTATTTAATATTCTTCAATACAGAACACATACAACATTTATTGGTTAAATTTGCTAGCTTATGTAGGTGAGGGTTGTGAAACCCCAAAACAATTACAATAGTAATCATAAAGCCTTTTTTGGACAACCTGTCTTAGCTCTAAGATGTACGTACTCCTACTCCCCTTGCCTACCCTCACCCCATCCCTTTCTAAAAATTTCCACATCCCATCCTTTTACTCAACTTTTCCTGCCAAGATGGGCAAGCAGACAAGGAGGATGTTCGCAAAGATACCAGTTCAGTCTACTTCATATCTGTTATTATTATCAGAATCATGGTAGAGTTCTTAAACCTTTCACATTTGTTAATTTTTACAGTGTTGTTATTGAGTGAATAGTTTTTCTGATTCTGCTCCCTTTACTCTTATGTCGGTTTGTATATTTGCCAATACCCAATTTCTCCCTGTCTCAGGGATATGAAATAACAGCAACAATAATAGGTAGCATTTATATAGCTTCTATTATGTGCCAGGCTCTGTTATTGTTTATTTGTTTCAGTCATGTCCAATTCTTTGTGACCTTTTTTGGGATTTTCTTGACAAAGAGATTGGAGGGGTTTGCTATTTCTTTCTCCAGCTTATTTTATAGGAAACTAGGCAAACAGTTAAGTGACTTACCCAAAGTTATACAGCTAATGAGTGTCTGAGGCTGGATTTGAACTCAGGTCTTTCAGACTACAAGATCAGCATTCTATCAACTTTGAAAGCAATCACATGTTGCTGAGCAAACACCTGCCCCTTCCCTATAAAGCCCAGGGCCCTCACATGTACTGTGAATTGCTCTGGTATGAAGGAGATGAAGGAATCAGGTGTCCCATACATCAACTAGGAGGAGAGTCTGGAGGAACCTTGGTGTGCCATGTCCACAGGTGGTTAACTCTCCATTCCCCTTGCTGTCCCACGGGGACAAACAGGCCAGAGATTTCCATTATCTATCCATTTATATCTTTGCTTCTATCCCTGAGTGCTTCTATCCCTGAGTACCTTATCTGAAGGTTTTTTTGTATGAATTAACATCCACTATAAAATTATTGTGTATTACCATTTGTTATTATTGACTTCTTTTGTGAATTTTCCACCAAGTCCTCAAATTTCTGGCTAATCTGAGGCAAACACATAGGATCATAGATTTAGAATCGGAAGAGTTCGTAGAGGTTCTGTGAGTAAAATTCAACAAAAGATAGACTGAGGCACATTTTCTCTGAGCTACGTGAGGGCTTATTAGCAGATACTACTTGTTAATAAAGCAGGTCTAATGGCTTGCCTTCATTTAACCAAAGACAAAGAAATGAAGATACAAGTTCCTTTTATAAATGGAGAGCAAAGAAGAGGACAGAATGGGTGAAGAAATCATACCACTGATTACAGGGTTGGCAACAATATGGGATGAGGGATCAGGATTGGTTACATGGGGCTAGGACTAGCATCCCTCTCTGCCCTGGCAGAACACTTTATGGATTTATGAGACCCAGTTGCAACCCAAGGCTATTGATAGTGGACCAGGGATAGTGACCCACTGGTCCTTAGGGATGGACTAAGCCCATCTTTAATGGAGGATGAAGGGTTAAGACCAGGACAGGTCAGTTGGCATGCTCTCAGGGATAACATACAAATGGCATAGAGTTTCTCAGGAGATGAAATTATGAAGGATAACAAGCTTCCTTGGCACAAAGTAAATTGCAAGTGATTCAAAAATAGGTTTTCTTAGAATTAGAGTGTTTTATGAGAGTATTGAACTTCTAAATTTAGCTCAGTTTTTCTTTTACTAAAAGTGAGAGAATGCTCTTTGGCATCTTCCTGTGAGAAAGGAGGACTGAACTTCTGAACTCATGATCTTCCCTCAGAGACAGAAAAAGTCTTAGGTTTATTATATAGAAAAAAGAAAAAGGTTACAGAATAGAATCAAAGAGAGTGAAATCAATTGCAAAATGCAGAATCAATAATAAATTTTTGCAGAGATCAACCCTTCCATTTTACAAATGAGGAAATTGGGGGCCAAGAGAAGTTAATTAATTTGTCAAGATCAAGCAGCTAAGGTGATAGTATGATGTGAACACAAGTTTTCCTGACTCTGAGACTAATAGTCTATCTACTATACACACTGCCTTTTTCTCTCAAACACAAGTAAGCAATTATATTATATTTCTATAGAGGGCATTGAACTGAATCAGTGAAAGTTTGCTGTTAATCATCTCAGACCATTAAGTGAAACATTGCAATTCCCTTTGGGATCTGGGACAGGATCATTAGGTACAGGACAGAGGAAGAAGAAACTCTTGTAGGAGGAGGCTTTAGGGTTCAGCAGTGAAAGCATTTCTAGCTATCCTGGCATTTCTTTACACCTTGCTAGGATGGGTCACAACTTCAGGGAAGGGAAAGAAAAAGATTATTCACCCTTTTCCTTATTATTATTATTATTATTATTTTTTGCTGAGGCAATTGGGGTTAAGTGACTTGTCCAGGGTCACATAGCTAGGAAATGTTAAGTGTCTGAGGGCAAATTTGAACTCAGGTCCTCCTGACTTCAGGGCTGGTGCTCTTTCCAATGTGCCACCTAGCTGTCCCTACTCACCCTTTTCCAATCACAAACTTCCAGTGTATTATAGTGATTCATACAAGATTATTCCCTAAACTGAGATTCTAGCTCACATAGTTAAATAAGACTTTAAAAATGAAGGTAAGATGAAAGAAAACTAATTACAGCATTATTTACCTTTGAATTAGGGATTCAACCATGGGTCTAAGTGATTTAACTATTGTAAATTTAAAGACCAAAACTTCCTGATAGATGTTTAATAACTAGTTCTCAAACAAACATATTTTAAAGTTGTCTGTCTTTTTAACATTTTCTTATGTCTAGACAGTCAACAAAGCAATAAATCAAGCCTTAATTTGTAGCATTTTCAGATTTCCCAGGTATAAATGCTTACACTGAAAATTTAACAATCAGCTCTGATGAGTAAGTATGAATCAACTCCAGCACACCACTTTCCATAAAGTCTACTTATTATTTGAACAAAGATTTTTTTTTAATGGAAAAACAAATACCTTCGTTCATAAAAACCAACTACTAAATCTGCTAAA
This sequence comes from Myrmecobius fasciatus, assembly GCA_023553655.1. NCBI lineage: Eukaryota > Metazoa > Chordata > Mammalia > Dasyuromorphia > Myrmecobiidae > Myrmecobius > Myrmecobius fasciatus. The sequence continues at coordinate 525,853 of JAJPUD010000384.1, read as the reverse complement.
TCTGAACATATGCAATATTCCACATCCATAATCCTCACCCTCTTCAATGAAGAGAAATACATTTAAATTTTCTCAGCACTTTTAGGCCAAGCTTAGTTATATAATGCTATAGCTTTTAAATTAGCTTTTTTCTTTCTATTTACATTAATGTAGTTATTGTGTATACTGCTTTCCAGATTTGACTTACTTCACTATGTATCAGTTCATTTAAATTTTTCCATGTTTCAATGAATTCTTCATATTCATCTTTTCTTACAGGATAGTAATAACCCTTCACATTTATATGCTACAGTTTTATAGAATTATTTCCAGATGAATAGCTACTTTCAAATGAATGCTATCTGCTACTTCTTCCCCCATTAAAAAAGGCTATTATAAATATTTTGGTGTATAGGACCATTCTTTTTTGAAGGATGTATACATATATAAATATATACATGCACACATATGGGTATATTTGTGTGCACATATATGTATGTATATGTACATATATACATAATACATATATGATGACATGCTTAATTAACAGTGGGGAATCTGGGTACAGACTATGAATATTTTAGTTACTTTTTCTAAAGCATAATTCCAAGTTTGCTTTTTTTTTTTTAACAGAACATTCGGAAAAATTCAAAATACTACTAATAGTGTGCTTGTTTTCCCTAGTTCTATCAACACTGACTTCAATGTATGCTTAGTTATGTTTGCCAATTTGCTGGTTGTAAAGTGAAAGCTTAGTTGTTTTGAAATGAATCTCTTATTTTTAATGCTTTGGATTAATCTTTTTTTTTTGGATTAATCTTTTACAAGGTTATTAATTTGCAATTCTGAGAATTGTTAATGTATTATGACTAATTATCCATTGGTTCTTACATATTTGCCTTAATTCATTATATATCTTGGATTAAACTCTGTGTCAGAGATGTGATACAAAGATTTTACCCCCAACTGATGACTTTCCTTCCTATCCTAGCAACATTGATTTTTGTTCACTCAGATGCTTTTAAGTTCCTGAAAAGTTTTTATTACTTACTCCAATAATCACATTTCCAAAAATCAATAGGCCTTGGAAGCAGCGTACAGAGGAGTCACCTTTGGCCATTCTTAGTACAAGCTGAAGACTCTGTTGAAGAAAATACAATCCGATTATAGCAGCTGACAGATATAACTATGATTGCTTTAAAAATTGCAACATTTACCCTGAAGTTAGAAAGACAAATTCAAATTTGTCCTCAGCCACTCATTAGTTGTGTGACCTTAGAAAAATCATTTAGCCACTGTCATCCTCATCTTCTTCATTTGTAAAATGGGAAATATTAAAGCACTTACCTCCCAGGCTTGTTACGAGGAAAAATCAGATATTTATAAAGTGCTTTATAAAACTTACAATATTATATAAAATATTAATAAATTATATTAACATAGAATTAAGATTTCATAAGCATATATTTATGTTTAAATCCTGCACATTACATTAATAAATTATTAGTTATTATTATTATTGTGACAAAAAAAGGACTATATTTTGAGTTCTTGGAATGAATTGCACTGGCTGAATTTAAATATAGATAGTTCAAGTTGAATTTCAATCCTCATTGTAAAAGAAAGATAAGATTCTGATCTGTGCTACTTGTTTCAGAACACAGGTGGGGAAGGTAAATCCCCAGAATTTGAGGACAAGTACATTAAATGTCTCCCTTGACTTAGGTGTAATAAGATTAACATAAAATTGAAGGAACTAAAAATGCGGATGTAACTTATCCTAAGAGATTGTCTGTGAAGAATTGTTGATGAGACAAAAATCAGTCCCAAGTTCCCATCCAGGAGCTATCAATTTAAATGTTAATTACTATTATTAATCTTCCCCCCCCCCATTAGATCAGTGATTTTCATAGCAAGTAGTGTGTTAAAAAAAAATTCCTTCACCAATGTAGATAGCAACTAATTTGTAATTTACAAAATTTGAATGAGGCCTGGACCATTGAGAAATTTAATGATTTGCCCAGTGTCACACAGTCAGCTTGGACCATTGTGTCAGGATTCTCTCTAAGGTCTCTTTCCCTCCAATTATTAATAACTCACATTTACATTAAACTTCACACATTAAACTTTAAAGTTTCCAAATTATCTTCCCTACAACAATCCTATCAGGTAAGTAGTACAAGCATTATTAACTCCATTTTACAAATGAGTGATATAAGGGTCAGAGAGGTTTCCCATGGTCATATGACTTTTTATCTGTGGCCATTCTAAAAAGACTTCTTGGACCATAAGTTCTTGAGGAGAACTTATAACATTTATTACATTGATTTTACAACATAACAATCATTAAACCATTTTTAAGCTTAAACCTAGAGTCCAAACCCATGCTCTGGTGGCTAGAGAGTGCCTCTGTAGTGTATATAAAAATTGTAATCTTGGAAACTGTAATTTGTGAATGACAACTGAATAACAAAGGGTGTGGCAGTCTCCACACACCACTTAGAAAAAGAACTTGGAAAAAGAACCCAACTTTATAAGAATTTGCCACTATTTACACAATTCAGGCCAAGAGTTAGGGTGCTCTGACCAGTTCCAGTAAAGAAGGGATAGTTTCCAGGCATGGGGAACAACCAAAGGAAATGTCCAGAGATGGGGTGTTTTGTTCCTGGAATGGCCAGGAGCTCAATTTCATTGGCTCAAAGAAAAGAATATGTGATGGGGACTTAGGAGTGAGAGGACTGGGAAGGCAGGAAAGCTTAGGTTATGGCGGACTTTGGCAAATAGAGTATTTTGAATTTGATTCTGAGGTCCTAGGAAGCCATTGGAGTTTATTAGGTAGGGAGGTGACATGAATGGTCTTTGCTCTTAAGTGGCTGAATGGAAAATGGAGTGGGGAGATACTTGAGGCAGGCAGATCCACCAGCAGATTCACCAGGGTGGGGACCTCATCGAAGTGGGGTAGTGTCAGGAGAGACATATGGGACCGGGGGGGGGGGGCATAGGGAGGAATCCAGGGTGAACACCAGGTTTTGAGCCTGAGGGACTGGGAGGATGATATTGCCCTCTACCGTAGGAGGGAAAGCAGGAGGAGGGGAAGGGAGTTTAGGGGAAAAGGAAATGAGTTCTGTTTTAGACATAATGAGTTTAAGATGTCTCTGGACCTCCAGTTTAGAGATGGTAATTAAATCTATGGGAGCTAATGATCTCAGCACCAAGTGTAATAGGATAGAGGGAGAAGAGAAGAGGGCCCAGGGCTGAACCCCAAGGGATATCTACTCTTAATGGGTGTGATTAGGAAGAGTATCCAGCAAAAGAGATGGAGAAGAAGTAATCAGATAGATAGATTACTTTCACCAGGAGAGAGCAGTATCCCAAAATCCTAGAGAGAAGAGAATATCTAGGAGAGAATGATCTATATCGTCCAAGGCCCTAAGGAAGTCAAGAAGAATGTGGATTAAGAAAAGACTGTTGGATTTGGCATCTAAGAGATCATCAGTAATTTTGGAGAGGGCAGTTTGGTGGAATGATAGAACTGCAGATAGATTGTAATCCTACACATTTTATTTAATGTATTTAAAAACCTTATGCTGAGAAGGTGGTCTAGAGGTTTCATTAGAATGCCAAAGGAGCACAAAAAAGATCCTCTGCCCTAGGAGATGAACTTGTGACCAGATTTTGTATGTGAAGGGGACTGTCGGCTGTTAAAACTTGTGATCCCTGCTCTAGTTCTTACCCCACAGACTCTCCTCCAGGAAAGTAGTAACACAAGTTTAAGTAAATGCATTGAAATGGCAAGAGCCATTTTTATTTTCCAGTATTTTTTTGCGAGACCATTCATTTATTCAAATATTTAACAATCATTTGCTGACTCAATTACATGCTAAATCCTGTGATAGGTGCTTGTGGGGGGTATAAAGATTTCTAAGATATAGTCCCTGTCCTTCAGCAATATAAGATGTCTTGGGGAAAATAAGACATTTATACAAATAACCCCAATTCAAATCAATGCCCTAGCAGTAAAAATGCTACAGTAAAAGGCTGACTAGCTGTTCCATGATATGGTGGGAAAATGTTCTGGATTTGAAGTCAGGAGACCCGGGTTCAAATGTCTCAACTACATTATTAGCTATGTGACTATAGCTTGTCACTTAATCACTCTAGGGCCTGTTTCCTTCAGCTGTAAAATGAAGGATTTGGACTTGATGACTGTTTTAATACCCACTCCCTAGCCCCCAGCTCTAAATCTCTGATTTTAAGTATTTGTATTTCAGGGTACTTTAGGTACTTAATTTTTTATTGGTAACTTTTGTTTTTACATTATCTTTATTTTCTAACTATCCCTCCCTATCCCTTTCTAGAAAGCCATTTTTTATAACAAAGAATAAAAAAGGTGAAAAAAGTTCAGGAAAATCAACCAACATATCAATTGTTTGATAAGATATACAATATTGTACACTCATAGTTCTTCAATTCTGCAAAGAAAAAAAGGAGCTGCATTTGTTCAGTTCTTTATAGGTATTTTGGAATAATAATATTGCACCATCTTATACTTTAAAGTACTCAGTAGTTGAAGGAGTTAATGCACCAATCACAAAGAAAGGAGCTGACTCATCTAGCAGGACCTGTCACATAGTAAAGTTCATTATTAGTATCTACCAGGCATTCTTCCTGACTAGGAGTATTATCATCTAAGAGATACAGATAAGATAAGTAGACCGTGAGAAGGAGGAGTTACTATAGTAGACATGTAAAGAGTAAAGGTCATGTTTCACTTGGAGGGGACAAATCCATCCTAATTTATTGAGTAGATGCCCATAAATTACCACATTGTTGTCATGGGTAGATTGGGAACTTCAGAATATAGAAGACAGATCTGCTTTCTAAGAGTTTACAATTGGAGTCAGATAAAACAACATAAAACAAAAGGACAAGTGGCAAAATAATGAGCAAAAGAAAAAAAAATGGGTGGATGGAGAAAAAATTAAGGATGGTAGACAATATAGACAAGAGTCCCACAGAATGGGTGGTCATGAAATCTGTCCCATTGGAGGGCACATCTGCATCAATGAGATCACAGAAGTATTTGAGTCCTAGCAGCCAGATCCTCTTTTTCATTACTCTCTCAATATCCTTTTGGTTCCTCTACCATTGAAAACCTGCTTTGATAACCACTCAGTGATTCAGAAGCTACTTAATTCACAGCTCTTTTTGAACAACACAAAGTATTAGTCTCATTACAATAACTTTAAAAGATTAATAAAATTTTCAATTTAACAGACATCAGAAAAAAAATTAAAGACAGTTTCCTTGCATTTTCACTCTTGTGGGTAATGAGACTAGATAACACTGCACATGTTCAGATAAAATTAGACTGAAGCACTTAACGAAAGCCAGAAGATGCAAACACATTCTCTGTTCTCTTCCTCTATCTCTTTTTTTCATAACCTTGAAAAAGAAGAGAAGAAGTAGGAGAAGAGGAGGAGGAAGAAGAAAAGAAGAAAAAGAAAAGAAAAGGAGGAGGAGAAGCAGCAGCAGCAGCAGTGGTTAACATTTAAATAAACTTTAAAGTCTGCAAAGTGCTTTACATTATCTTATTTGAGATTCATCAGAACTCCATAAAATAGGTACTATAGATATTGTTATTATTTCCAGCATATAGATAGGAGAACTGAGACTCAGGTTAAGTAAATATTGATTGTCACACAACTGTCACAGGTAGGTTCAAAGGGAACATTCTTAGAGTTGCAAGGGACCATTTATTTAATTCTGTTCCTTCAATCTACACATGAGGAACTGGTTAGATGTTAAATGATTTGCCAAAGTCATAGAAGTAGTGCTAAAAACAGCAATTAGGTGGTGCAGTGGATAGAACGCAGATGCTGGAGTCAGGAGGACTTGAATTCAAATTCAGACCCTATTAGCTGTGTGACTTTGGATAAGTCACTTAATTAACCTCTTTACCTGGGGGTAGAGAGGAAGGAAAAGCAGTATTTGAACCCAGGTTTCAGACACAGATCATCCTGATTTTCAGCTTAATGTTTCAACCACTCTTAATTAAGAGAACTCCCGTAGAATAGGGAAGACAGTGTTGATCTTGGAATGAAGAAACCTGAAGTTCAAGTTAGTCCTACCCTACCTCAGACATCTACTGCCAGTGTCATTCTGAATAAATAATTTAATCTCTTAGTGCTTCAGGCTCTCTCCAAGACTATAAATTGTAGGGGAGGAGCCCATCTGCAGTGGTGAAGAGAGTTTCCTCACTTTGGATTCCCTCACCATTGAAATAACATTCGCTTTCCTCCCATCCTCAATAATAGTTTGTAACATTATAAAAGGCACATGATAAAAAATCTTTCATAGTTCCTTCATGGGATTTTGACTAGAATCTAGCTTTGACTATTTTCAGGGAACTAACATGTATCCCCCCTCAATAAATGGGGATTCTGGATCCAGGACAATACAGAGGGATACTTGTGGGCAGTGCAGATGTAAGAAATGTCATGGCTGCTCTACACATGTCCTCCTTAAGCTTGGGACTCTAAGGAGGGAGCTTGTCCCCTTAGACTATCGGGACAGGAGTGAGCAGCGAAGGTTCCTGTCCCGTGACTTCCTAGTTACTTTGGAGATTAAGGGAATGTGAAGTGGAGAAGAGCTCCTCAGTTATAATTCCCCTAGATTTCTGTCTCTAAGGAGGAAAGTGAGGAAAAAACAAAAAAACAAAACAAAAAACCCTTCCTACATAATATCTTTACTTGGGCTACAGGTAGGGCTAGAGGCAGGTACCAAGTAGCACTGCTTTATGGGAGGACCCACTCAGTAGCATTCCAGCAACATTCCTAAAAACTTACTGTCCTGCATTTCAGTGCCAACAGAGAGTTCATGTCTCCACAACTTTTAAATCTTAACTTCAAATTTAGAAGGAATGATAGGATTCCCTTTGCTGCAGGGAATGTTTATTCTTTTAAGGAATAAAAGAATCAGCTTTGTCTTATTCCTGCCTCCTTTTCTGCAAATGTCAGCCTGGGAATTACATCCTAAGGCAACCCTTTTCTAGTGAGACTCTCCAAAGAGTTAACAACCCTTTAAAAGTCTTGAAGAAATAACTTTCATTAACGTATCTATGTGCATCATTTTTCTCCCCTAACATCCCCTGGATGGCACCTAACTCACTGCCTTGCAAATAATTGGTGCTTAATAAATGCTTGATAGATTGAAAAGGAGATAGCATTATGCAAATGAAATATGTATCTAAGTCTTTCCTAGAAAAAAATATAAGGAACATATCATCTCCAAAGTGCCTTTTGAAGCACAAAGTTGTAAGTAATAAAGATTTAAAATGACAAAGTTATACATTTCTAGTTAATCAACCAATGGGAGTCAATATGGATAGAGAGCTATCCTTGGAGTCAGGAAGATATAGCTCGAGTCCCATCTCAACTACATCCTGTATCTTGCTATCTAGGGGAGGGATGGGGAGTAGGGGGGAAAATTTGTAACAGAAAGCTTTGTAAGGGTTAATGTTTAGGAATTACCCATACATATGTTTTGCAAATAAAAAGTATTGATAATAATAATAAAAATAAACTACATCCTGCCTGAGCAAGGCAACTTTTCCATATCTCAGAGAATTCCCCCAATATCATAATTTGCAGAGAAGCTGCTAATCATTGCTCAAGAAAATTCTGAGTTCCTTAACTCCTGAAATTACAGGTGAAGGAAAATGAACGTCAATTAAGCAGATGTAAATCCCTGGGCCCAATGTCATTAACCCAAGGATTCTGAAGAAATTCAGTCTAATTGGTAACTGGCCACAACACATAAACGACAGCTATGAATATCTGCTATGACTATCAATAAGAAGGAGTTAACAGTAGACAGCCTTTTTTCAAGATTACAAAGTTTCACTTTAATACCAGCTAAATCCTTGGAGGCAGCTAAGTGGTACAGTGGATAGAGCACCAGACCTTGATTTAGGGAGACCTGAATTAAAATCCCATCTCAGACACTTATCAGCTGTGTGACCCTAGGCAAATCACTCAGTTTTGTTTGCCTCAGTTTCCTCATCTGTAAAATGAACTGGAAAAGCGAATGGCAAACCACTGCCAAGAAAACCACAAATAGGGTCATGAAGCATTGGACACAACTGAAAAATGACTGAACAACAAACCCTAAGCAGTCAGGGTAGGGAATAAAGGTGAGAAGAAGCACCACAGGGTATCCAACCCAGAGGAATCTTGTTCCATGGAGTTGAAAAAAAATCAGACAGGGCAGCAGACACAGTGGAGTAAACCCCAAAGTCCAGCTTCTGCTCTCAGTAAAGGAAGGCATTGGCAGGGGAAAAGTGACTGAGAGAGGTAGTGCCAGGCAAGACTTGAGTTAGCAGCATGAAGATGAGATTGGAGGTGATTATTTTATTTTATTGATCAGACTCCTCCTGAGAAGAGTTTATTATTTTGACTCTCTGTTAACAAACATCTTCGGGGTGGTCACAGTCACTAGGGCCTAATCAAGAGTCCTCAGTGTCATTTCAGCAAGGCTCATGTCTCTTAGCAAGAAGCCAGATAGATGTTCAGCTCCCTGGGAGGTATTCTAGTCTAGAAAATCAAGGAGTTCCCCTGATCACTACTGTTACAACCAAAATAAACTAACCCCTAAATTCTTGACATGTGGCCCTATTCCTTCTCCTTGAAGTTTAATCTTGGAGAGCATTATTATGCCCTGAGCAGCAGAATGCTTTATTTATCTAGTCCACTGATACTGAAACCACCAAAAGAATCCATTTCTTTGACACTTGGTTTTTGTGTGTGTGTGATAATTGGGGTTAAGTGACTTGTCCAGGGTGATAAGTATGAAGTGTCTGATTCCAGCACTGGGACTCTATTCACTGTGCTATGCAGTAGCCCCTTCCTACCTTTGCCATTTGCTTCTATTAAAATGCAAATGTCCCCAGTCCTTGATTAACTCATTATGAATGAATTTTATGGGAAGGATTCATTTTTTTTTTTTATTTGCTTCTTACTTGATTTGCAGAAAGCTTCTCCACCTCTTGGGGCTCCAATTTCCTAGCCTGTTTAAAAAAAGAGTAGGAGGGAAAGACCTACTGCTAGAAGTGGGTGAGGTGATGATAGCCAGTGACAAGGACTCAGTCAGTCAATAAACATCTGTTAAATGCTTGCTATGTGCCAAGTACTGTGCTAAGCTCTGGGGATACCAAAAGAGGCAAAAGACAGTCCTTGACTTAAAGAAGTTCACAAATAAATGGAGGAGACAATAAGCAAACAAAGATGTACAAACAAGCTACCGGGAAGGCACTAGAATTAAGAGGGCTTGGGAAAGACTTCCTGTAAGAGATGGGATTTTAGTTGGGACTTAAAGTTGTCCAGGGAGAAGGCAGCAATGCTTTAATTTGCTCTCTGTTTTCTCTGCTAAAGAAAATTATCTTTGGACCAGAACAAGAAAGTACAAAATAAAAATGGCTAATTGGGAGTTAATGCCCAAGATAAGTAAGGCAATCCTAAGAGAAATTCAAGCTGATTGCAATGGGTTCAAAGGATCTGCCAAATCAATGACACCTTGCCTGCTAAAAGATTTGGCAGATGTGACTGCTGAGACCTTGTCAGCAATGACAATGACCTTTGAAAGATGATGGGAGCCAGGCTCGGTGCCATGCCTACTTATAATTCCTGCTCTCTGGAAGGCCGAGGCCAGGGAGGAACTTGCTTGAGTTCAGGAGCAGCAGTAGGAATAAAGCAAATAGGGTCTTTACACTAAGTCCAGCCACAATACAGTGAACCCCTGGGACCAAGGTGCCTTGTGGGGCAGGCAGGGTGGAAGGAGATCTTGCCAAAGCTTCTATGTCAATCAGGAATGGGATTAGACTTGTAAATGGACACTGCATTTTCAACCTAGGAGAGATAGAAGACTCAGTTTTGGAAAAAAAAAAGGAAATAAGAGATCGAGAGAGGAAGGAAGGAAAATAAAAAGAAAGAAAAAGATAATAAGAAACTAGAAACATACACTGAAGGATAGGAAAGGAACACATGACCTAATTTTCAAAAAAGAGAAGAGAATGGAATCGGCCAACTATAGGTCAGTGCACTTCCTTTGATTATTTTTAAAATTCTAGAATGTATTTTTAAAGAGACAAAACATTTAAAAGAAGTGGTAACCACAAAGCCAATGGCTTCAGCAGAACAGGCTGTGCCAAGCTATTTCATTTTTTTCAGCAGAGTTACTGGACCAGGAAATAGTGATAGATATAATTCACCTAATTTTTTTTCCATTAAAATATTTACTGAGCCTCTACTATGTGCAACACTGTATACTGTATACAATAGTAGAATATTAGAGATAGAGAGAATTTAATGGACATCTCTTCTATCTAGGTAAATGCTTACCTAGATTTTAACAAAGCATTGGGCAAGATAGCAAAATGCAGACTAAATGATATCATTAATAAATTGCAGAATTGGTTGAAAGGCCAGATTCAAAACATAGTCAGTCATTAATGGTTCCATGTCAAGTTAGGAAGTGTCTCTAATGGAGTGTGCAAGGGATCCATGTTTAGTTTTGTGTTATTTAACATTTTTTTTAATTAATTGGATAAAAGCATAGATGGAATGGTTATCAAACTGACAGAAAACCCAAAGATAATTGACATATTGGTTAACAGTATGGATTAAAAGATATACTGATAGACTAGTAATATTATACTGAACCTAGTAAAATGAAAGGCATGGGAAGACATATGAAATAATGCAAAGGGAAAAAAGCAGCACCAGGAAAATGATACATATAATGACTCCCATAATGTAAATGGAAAGAGCAACAACCACTATAACAATGAAACATGATGAGATTATAATGACCAAGTGTGGCTCCTCAAAATAGGAGCCTTTTTTTTCCTTTTTTTTTTTTTTTCCAGAAGTGAGGGACTACTGGTGTGGGACATTTCATTTACTGTTAGACTTTGTTGATATGTTAGTTAATTTTGCTGAACTACTTTTTTTCTCTTTTTTTCTTTCTTTGTTACAAAGGATGACTCTGGGGAGGGAGGGACCTATTTGGAAACAAAGGAGATATTAAAAAATAATAAATAAAAATTGGCCAGAAATTTCACAGTGGATATGAGGTATTTCAGAATAACATTATGAATTAGGTGGAAGTAACCTAATAAACCTATAAACTAATTCAACTTATAAAAGAGATTGAAAGGAGGAAAAAAACTATGGAACAGGGTCATAAAAAATTGGCAAGTAATGTGAAATGGAACATCAAGTTCATGAGCCAAAACCAATTTTCTGAGAATATATCTTAAATTTCTTAAGAGTAGTTTACTCCAGAGCAGATTTTACAAAGAACAGGCTACATGGATAGTTCTGGTTTAAGAAGTCTCTTTTTCATCCCTTTGAAACATTTCTCCTCCCAGTCTGGTATCATTACAATTTACCAAGCAGGTCAATACATAAGGAATTCATTCTTAAATCTTCAATCCACAACGAATACTCCAGGATTCATTTCTCAACTTTTTCTATTCTTGTGTTCAGTCTATTTCTTAAAAACTCACCTAAGTTCAAAGTATTGACTTTTATAAGTGCATTGAATGAGTCTAAAAATAATTACTCACTAAACAAACTAATTTTTAGAGTAGAAGAAATATGTGAAACTCACCCACCTAGCATGAGATCATTTTTCTGGTTCATTACTCTTTTTCTTCACCTAGTTCTGTTGTCAGAGGATACACAAACCACACCTTCAGTTTTTAGTTCAGCTTAGAGGCAAACCCAAGAAGAAAAGGGTGGGAAAGAAAGAATTACCTATAATATGTTATTCTTCCTCTTTCAGGCTTGATACACATGGATAAATAGTGATGTTCAGATGTTTGTATAACTGCGAAGTGTAAATCCTAAACCAAGGTGTGTCTTAGAAGTCACCCATTTACTCATGTGAGCTGCTATTCCTCCAAGCAATGAAGTTAAATCTTCACAACCAAATAAGATCCTTGAGCATGGGAATCACCTAAGAGGGTGGGACAATAGTATAGCTGCAAAGCATCATCAGGATCATTGCTAGCTTACCTGCCACTAATAATAATAATGACTAGCATTTTTATGGTGCCTTCTATGTGCTGGTTACTATGTCAGTGTTCCCGCTCTATATTTATTTCATGATGAGGAGCAGTGTTATTGATGTTGATAGGAACTTCATTAATAGCTTGAAACAAGAAGTTCTAGAGCTCCTAGAATTATATTAGCGTTGATTCAGTCCAGTTACTCTCAAAAATAGCCATTTGCTAAGGGGACTTACAAATGGAAGCTGGGAAAGCAGAAGAGAAAGCTGATCTTTTAAAAAATTAAATGACTTCTAAGGTCTATTTCAGTTTTAAAATGGTTTAATTCTAAGGAATCTGCCTGTGTGTATCAGGACAAAATATGTGTTGGCTGAGATTGCTTATTTATATTATTTAAAATATATTTTTAGGAGTCAGTAACAAAATTAATACCTAAAAATTCATCCATTTATATCCTTTAAATTTCATTCAACAAATAAACATTCTTTCAAATGAATTGAATATCACATTTCAGGATTTATGATGTGTATGAATATCTGTACCTCTTTAACAGCTCAATTCAAAACAAAAACCACTTTTCATTTAAAGAGATAATTAAGAAAAGATTATTAGAAAGGGAATGAGATTATGAGGGATCATAGAGAATCAATTAATTGGTAAAGAGTGAAAGTAAGTTTTTGAAGGAAAAAAAGTCACAAACCCAATTGGTAAAATTGACTTGTTCAGAAACACTATTTTACAGAAAATACATTTGAGACAAATTACCTAATGCATTTTCTAAAATGAAAATTCTTTTTTTTTTCATAAGCGAGAAAATGTGATAAAAGTAAAAGAGACCTATGTTTCATTTGAGCAAATCTTTGACACACTCAGTAGGAAACTAGGACATCAAAATTTCTCTTGAAAGACTTGGATCTTGAAATCAAGAAAGTTGAATAATATCTCCAGAAGGAGACAGCAACTTTGGCATGTACCATGGTGAAGATGGTGATTTTAAAAATAAACACCTTTAAAAAGCAAATACTCAGTTCAGGATAATAGGAACAAATCTATCTTTAATCACACAGAACTATACCCTTAATAAACTCTTTAATCTATTAATTAAGCACCACCAAGAATTGTTCATGCAAGAAGAATCCTCTCTCCTAGCTTTTGATCACTGGAAAACAATCATTTCATAGCGATTTCATACTCACCAAGAATGCCTCTTGTCCTTTTCTTGCTCCACTATGAGCTTGCTCACCTGTGGGGCTTATCTAGCCTGTAGCGATTCTTTAAAGTCCTAAGGCACAGGGAAACGGTGAGTTGTGATTGGGAGGCTGCATCTCACATGGGCTGAGCCTGTGTCTGCCTGAACTTGTTTCAAATGATGATAAAAGAAAAAGAAAACTTTTAGGCAATAAATTGTTGACTTCAGTGGAATGCTGTTTTTCTGACAGGCATGGCCCAAGTGCTTCCACATTGACATATTTCTCTTCCCCTTCCTCTGGACTTTCTGAAACAAGCTTACTTAAGTACAAACACGTTATTCTGCCTTTTTAAAAGTTCCTACTTCAGAGGCATTTTGGCTTTAATCTAAGTTGATTCTGTTGGACATCAAGGTGGAGCAGGGGATAGAATGCTGGATCTGGAGTCAGCTTTCTGAATTCAAATCCAGACTCAGACACTTATTAGTTGTAGTGACACTGGGCAAGTCATTTAACTCTAGTAAAATGGGTTGGAAAAGAAAATGGCAAACAACTCCAGTATCTTTGCCAAGAAAACCCCAAATGGGGTCATGAAGAGCTGGACACAACTAAATACTGCGTGTTCATCCATCTTTTATTCTTCTTTAGAAGCTCATCATTTATGATGACTTCCAGTCTATAGCTGAAATTTGCTATGGTCAAAGGCATGAACATCATTCAAGCCTGTCTCTCTCAAACAGATCCTGAGAGAATAGAGAAGGGTACTCCTCCTCCCTCAAAAAAGGAGGTTCTGAGAGCAGAGAGACAATGGAGTTAACCAACAAGAGTTAACCAACACAATATATTACCCCAGAAGTGTCAATACATGCTTACTGAATATCTATTACCTGCAAGCCAGGTGGAATCATTAACTTAAGATGTGAGAATTCATTACATAGGGGACTAAAATATGACATAGATATGTGGATGTATTCATTGGATTCAGTTTGTGCAAAGTACTTCATTTCTCACTCCTCTTGATTTCTCAGTTATACCCGTATTGGATATCTTCACTTCTCCTTTTGTGTGCTTTCTCAATTATATTGTAAGCTCCTTGAAGTCAAGGAATGTATTTCTTTTTTGTACTTGTATCTCAAGTGCTTAGTATAGTTCCTGACACATAGGAAGCACTTTATAAACGTTTATATATTGATTGATTGACTGTGCCAGATACTGGGGGAGATATAAAGTACAGACCTTGCCCTCAAAAACCTTATAAGACTATAAGGTACAAGAAGGTACAAGATATGTACATGATGATTGATCCATAGAGTTTCCAGATCAATTAGACAATGTTATTGGAAGAGGTATCTCCTTATATGGGGTATGAGGAGTGAGAAATGAAGTACTTTGCACAAACTGAATCCAATGAATACATCCACATATCTATGTCATATTTTAGTCCCCTATGTAATGAATTCTCACATCTTAAGTTAAGTTTATTTCCAAAACATATGGATGGATAATTTTTCAACATTGACCCTTGCATAGCTTTGTGTTCCAAATTTTCCCCTCCTTCCTCCCCCCACTCCCCTAGATGGCAAGCAATTCAATATATATTATACATGTTAAAATATATGTTAAATCTATGACATCTTCTTGAGAGAATTAAAGTACTTGAGGACTAGAGAGTCTTAGCTGTTGAGGAAATATTGACTATGGCTAGAGTAAGTGAAAGCCATTCCCTTGTCTAACATCTGTAAAAAGGAATCTTTTTTGGAGAATAGACCCTTTTGGGGGGAAAGTCCAGATACAGAGAATTGGACATAGGTCAGAAACCAGAGATTTAAGAGGAGACCTGGGTATTTCTTGGGAAGTGGGTAGAGAAAGCCTAGCCACAAACACAATTATCCCTTTGAGTCACTCATAGAAACCATAAGAGGATCACAGACCTATGTTGAAAAGTACTTTAGAGACCTCCTAGTACAACTCCTTCATTTTTTAAAACTTTTTTTTTTAAATTGGGTCTTGTCATTTTGTAGAAGCTGGAAGTACAAGTGCTATTGTTTATGGGTCTAATTCCATTAAAGACTGGCACAGGAACTTTGACCTCCACTTCTGACCTTGGCCAGCTCACCTTCTATAGGCAATCTAGTGCCCCCCCTCCTAGGACCTCAACACACCAATAGTGCACTTAGTGTGGACACCTGCTAGCCCTCTGCATCTTCCCCAGCTCCAGACTTGGTAGCCTCAGTCTCCTCAGCAACCATACTTCTAGTACCATTATGTCCAATCCCTCATCCCTCATTTTTACAGGTGAGGATACTGCGAACCAGGAAGGTGACACGCACAAGATAAAATAGGTCAAGATTTGTACCCAAGTCCTTTACCAGTGTACCCTAGGGAACATGTCCTCACCCTTTCCAGTCCAAGGGGTGTCCAGGAGAAGCAGCGGTCAAGTCTCTTGATCACTGAGAAGAGTTCCTTGACTTCAAATCCATGGTCCTAGCTATGGAAAAGTAGGGATGTAAACTCTCATTCCATGAGATGGCCTCAGTGGAAGGAAGCACCACCATAGAAGCCTAATAATGACAATTCCTGACCCTAGCCTTTTGAAGGTTATTTTTAGTTATTGGAGTAAGGATCTGGCTTGTAAACTTAAGAGCTACAGGGGGCAGCTAGGTGGTGCAGTGGTTAGAGCACCAACCCTGAAGTCAGGAGGACATGAGTTCAAAGCTGGGCTCAGATACTTCCTAGCTGTGTGACCCTGGGCAAGTCACTTAACCCCAATTGCCTCAGCAAAAAGCAAAAAAGAAAAAGAAAAAAAAAAGTAAACTTAAGAGTTACAAACAGGAAATGAGCCATGAGACCAAAAAAACCTTGATTCTGTCATACTTATATGAGTTATTCAGATGGTTCAGGTTTAATGGAAAGGGGAGTTGTCTCTCCAGCAACCCCAAGAGTATTTTTGCCTTCCAGGTGAGTTCCAACCCATAGGGCTGGAATCCTGTATGGGTTTCTGGGAAGAAAATTCAGATGTTAAAGACTTGATGGATCATGAACAATTGTCATCTCCCAGAATTTTATACTACTTTATGCACTTTCTTGATGGTGTTGTATAACTAAGTAACTCCCAATGAGGAAATTTTTTTTCCCCTGATACTGATCAGCAACTGTTCTGCCATCTACAATCTTAGAGAGTTACCTAAGAAGTGAAATGATTTGTTTAGGGTCACAGATCCAGCAGGTGCTATGAGCACAGCTTCAATCTAAGTTTTTCTGATTCTGTGAGAAGATCTTGAGCTACTGCCACGCTGTTTCTACACATTTATCAGATTTATTTCTACCATATCTTTAGCACTTGGCCTCAGTTACCACTTTAGTTTAGACCCTCATGACCTCTTGCTTAGTCTATTATAAAAGTACATTAATTGATTTTTCTTCTTCAAATATATTATCCACACAAAGTGGAAATGATTATCCTCAAGCACAGATCTTTTCACTTTGAGTCAAGAAATTCCAGTTACTGTCCTTATCTCTAAGACAAAATCCAGACTTTTCTATCTAACTTTCACAATTTAGCCCCAGTCCATCTTCTTGACTTCTTTATACCTTATTTCTTTTTCCATACTCTAAGATCAAGCCAAATTCGTCTACTCTGTTCTACGCAGAGGGTGTGTTTGCTGGTAAATGCTTAACAACTGACTCTCTAAAGAAAAAAAAAAGTATGCTGACACACTTTTAAGTTTAATCTATGCTATTAACATATTTTCTCCACCACTTTCCTAAGTCTAGACCAGAAGTAGCAAACTCCCAGTCAATTGTGATCTGCAAAATTCCCCAGTGCAAACCAGATTAAAATGTTGCTGGGAAATTTTTTTATCAAAATAAAAAAAATTACAATACAACATAGATAATATTAATTTGTTGTCTTCCAAGTCATAGGTAGGGATTCATTTCTATTTGAATTTGATACCACTTATCTAGACAATCAACAAAATGTGATTTTTACCATTTCCTGATTTCTAAAGTACAAATGAAAGTTGGCTCACTCCTGAATTCTATTTCTGTTCCTTTACTCTGGTTGTCTCCCATCCCTTATCCTCACCCACACCTCATATAATCTTTCTGTTCCTTCAAAACACAGTACAAGCATTGTCTTGTACATGAACTCTTTTTTGCTAGGTACCTCCTCATATTTAGCTGCCTCGTATTTTTTTTTGAATTTTTTTATATTTCTTTTTATGCATACTGGGGATTGGCCAAGGAGGGCACAGTCCTGGGACTAAAAGCAGAGGGTCCATGTGGTTGTTTCCTACTTCCCAAAATCTGTGTTAACATGTAATACAGAGACCCAGCTCTCCACTTCAGAGTTTATATAGATATTTTATGACAACATCCTTTTGTCCTAAGACTGGGTGGTAAAGTTAAGTCTTTTGATTATCTTTTTAGGTAGAATTGAATGTGCACACATTAACTAGATGACTCATCTCTCTTATTTTTTTATTTTCTTGTTTTTTTCTGGTTATACATGTACATTTTTTTTAAATACACCTTTCTTTATGAATCATGTTGGCAGAGAAAAATCATAACAAAATGGAAAAACCACAAGAGAAAAAAAAACAGAAGAAAAAGAAAAAACAAGTGAACATAGCATGTGTTGACTTATATTCAATCTCCATAGTTCTTTTTCTGGATGCAGATGGCATTTTCTGTCCAAAGTTTATTGGGATTGTTTTGAATCACTGAACCACTGAGCCAAGCCTTTCATAGTTGACCCTTGCATGATCTTGTTACTGTGTACATTGTTCTCCTGGTTCTGCTTGTTTCGCTCAGCATCAGTTTGTGTAAATCTTTCCAGGCCTTTCTAAAATCATATTTATCATTTTTGTAGAACAATAATATTCCATTATCTATATATACCACAAGTTGTTTAACCATTCCCCAATTGATGGGCATCTACTCATTTTCCAATTCTTTGCTAACACAAAAAAAGCTGCTACAAACATTTTTACACATGTCCTTTTCCCTCTTTTATGATTTCCTTGGGATACAGACCCAGTAATGGCACTGCTAGGTCAAAGGGTGTGACAGTTTGATAGCCCTTTGGGCATAGTTCCAATTTCCTCTCCAGACTGGATCATTTCACAGTTCCACCAACAATGCATTAGTGTCCCAGTTTTCCCATATGCTCTCCAACATTTATCATCATCTTTTTCTGTTGTCTTAGCCAATCTAAGAGGTATGAGGTGGTACCTCAGGGTTGTTTTAATTCACATTTCTCTAATGGATAGTGATTTAGAGCCATCTCTCTCTCTTTCTTCTGGTGGCAATCAGAGAAAGACCTATTCTAAGTATCCAGTGGGGGAAGGGAAAAAGGGATGGTGCCTGCAGCCCACTCTCCCCTCCTAGGCAGATATGCCCTATTGTTGCTTCTGGATATGTTATTTTTTCCCCTGGTTCTTAGATGAAGGAGGATTGAAGATAGAATGATATTGTGACCTTTGAAAGGTCAGAAGAGCTAACAGTTTTCCAACAGCCACAGCCCGGAGGACTGATCTGTAAGATTTAGTTTAGCAATAACCTGACCCAGTAGCCAAGATAACTATGTCCTGCAAGCCAGGGAGCAACTTTATCCACTGATTATCTCTTCTGAAAGTAGCAATGTGGTAATACAAATGCTTTATAACAATTGCTTTAAGTTTGATCCCATTCTCTCCTGGATCTGAGGTGGTAGAGGATGCTTTCAGTTTGTGGGGACCAGTTTGTAATAATGTGCTTTTCATATCTTTTTAGTCAGTATCTTCTTCATGGCCAAGCTTGATTATTTTAATATTCCAATTCTGATTGTAGTATTGTGTTGTGTGTATATAATATATTTCTTATTCGGTGTACTTTGTACCGTTTCAGACATGCCTTCACATATTTTTCTACATTCATTATGCTTTGGTTTTTGTCCTAATATTCCATTACATTCACAATCTACTTAGCTATTCCTCTTTGTTTTATGCTCTTTGCTACTACAAAAGTCCTGCTATAAATACATTGATATATATGGAATCTCTCTCTTTACCAGTCATCTCCCATACACCTAACAGTGGGATCTCTGGGACATAGGATTTGGGCAATGTGGATGATTTTTAAGCTTAAATCCAAATTGATTTCTGGAGGGTCTGGTAATAACCTCAAAACTCACAGGACATTGTTCTGCACCTCTCTAGTTCTTTGTGGGTAAAAAAAAATTATGTACACCAGTACAGTGATCCATATACAACATAAACTTAATGTTTGTTGATTTTTAAGTCAACTATATGATCAATAAACATGTATTGAACATTATGAGTCAGGCATTGTGCTAGACACTGGGAATATAAATGCAAAGAACAAATAATTCTTATTCTTAGGAGTTTATGGTCTAATTTTGGGGAGGGGAGCAGGGAGATTGGGAGTACATATATAAGAATCCACACATAGCTGAATTTACTCTCTTAACTCACACTTACACTAGCAGATCAAGTCCCCAGAAGGCAGCTATACTTCCTCTTCATGATTTTAAGGATAATCCTGAGGGATTATGGGATTTTCTCAAATCATTCAATGGTGCCAAAGACTTTGGCTGCAAAAACTTTCTTTTCTGGTCTTCAGTAGCTGTGACGGGAGCATCTGCAGGAGCAGGTGCCAGGCTGCATTTCTACAAGTCTTGCTTCAAGGATGATGCTTGTGTGGATTGAACTGGAAGGACTGCTATTCCCAAGACTTTTGGATTTAAGGAGCTAGGCTGTCTCCATCAGGATGATGAGGGGAGAGTGGTCAAAGAATGAGGGGTGGAGGTGGTTTGATTTGCCTGGCCCATTTGCCGCTTGTCTCTCCTTCAGGGCACCTAGTTTCTTCAGTTAGGCTGGCTTGAATGCCCCAAGTGTGGCAGCTGGTTAGCAATTGATAGGGATGGCTCTCCCTTGGCCAGCACAAGCACTGTTTCCTCCAATTGTGAGGGTGGTCTAAGGATGATGCTACTTCCAGGACTCTTTGACTATTGGTGGCAGTTGGCCAGTGGTTGTTGCTGGTGGTGATAAGAAAGGTGAACCCCCACTTCAAAATGATTTCTCTCTTCAACCATGGCTATGTGGGAACATTGCACATAGAATCAGACTTGA
Source organism: Myrmecobius fasciatus (assembly GCA_023553655.1). NCBI lineage: Eukaryota > Metazoa > Chordata > Mammalia > Dasyuromorphia > Myrmecobiidae > Myrmecobius > Myrmecobius fasciatus. The sequence goes on along the minus strand of JAJPUD010000384.1, from coordinate 505,484 downwards.
TTGATATGCTGATTAATTTTGCTGGACTACTTTCTTTTCTTTATTATTCTTTGGTATAAAGAATAACTCTCTTGGAGGGGAAGGGAATATACCCTGAAACAATTAGTTAATACAAAACCAAAATATATCAATACAATTTTTAAAAAGTACTCCTGCATAATTTTAAACACAACATTTATGAAATTTTCAAGTTAGACTCTTAGAGCTAGAGTTGTATAATTAGCAAAATTCATTATGTTCTATGAAGTCAGGAGATGGATATAAAAGAAACAGACTTTGAGGTGATATGGCCACTTCAAGGAAGTCTTTAAACAAAAACTAAGCTTTATAGTCAAAAAGATAATTATTTTAAAGAATTCACTTATTGCAAGATAAAACATTTGCTAACAATATACGTTAACTCTCCCAATTCTATATTGGCCAAAAAGCCATTAGAAGGATGTTTCCCCCAGAAAAACAGAAGGAAACAAAGAAATAACAATAAGAACAACAACAAAAAAAACCTTACACAAAGGAAGGGCAGAGCAATTTATATCAAGGTGAAGTCTTGTTTCATCAGAGTGAAGTCCAATTTAAAGTAACCTACATTTTTTATTAATACATGACAGATGAATACTGAGTTTATTCAGTTCTATTAAATTTAGATTAATGGAAATAATTCAATTGAACAAACTTGTATTAAGTGCTGCTTAAATGCCAATATCACACCAAATGCTGGACAAAGAAATGAACTAGTCCTTCATTTAAAAAACTCACATTCTGCATTTCTTATACAAACAAGAAATCATGTTTTCCTTTTCAAAGGAATAACTGAAGGAAAGATAAACCTAACAATTTTAACATTAAATGAAAAAGAGTCAAAGGAGAGATTAAAAAGCAGAATCCAACAGCATCTTGTTTATAAATCAATTTCATTCCAAATAAATAAATTCAAAGTAAAACACTGGTCTCAAATTGACTATGCCCCTGAAAAATCAGAAAAAGTAGCAGGGACATTAATAATTTCAGACAAGCTAGATAAGAAGATATTTAAGAGGCAAAAAAGGACACATTATGCTAAAAGGCTCTATATTAAATGAGAATATATCATTAGATGTGCATACACATCTAATAATTGTACAGCAAAATCCAAATAGGGAAACCTTACACACTTATAATAAGAAAAAATGATACAGCTAGTTCCTAATTAGTGTGAGCAATGAATCCCATGAAATGTCTGAATTATTTAATTGCACTTTTTGAGGTTATAGTTATATGTAGAATATGGTAATTGGTTATAGTTCAAGGAAATCCAATGAAAATTCAATAATGCAACCACTTCATGAGATTTATTATTTATACCAATCAGGATATAGTTATAACAGTGGAACATTTTCACATATATTTAAAAATTTTTAAGAAATACAGTTTTTAAAAACCACAAAGAAAAACAGAACTTCAAAGTAGAGTTAATAGAAATAGAGAAAAGTAAATAAAAAAGCAAGAGATTTATGTTTTCAAACATTCACAGGTTTTAAGTAAAAATTAATCATGTGCCCTAACATAAATACCCAAGGAAATATAGGAAAGCAGAGATTCTGTTCACTAAACTTAGATAAAATAATACAATAAAACCAAATAATAAATAATGATGCAATAAATAAAAGATATTGGTTCATAGGAAAACTACAAAAAAGATTCATTAGATGACTGAGTTAAAGAGGAAACTTTAAAAAAAATACCAAGTTACATACACACATCTACCTTAACACCTCATTGTAGAGTGGCAGTGATCCTTGATTTTCAATAGTATTGAAAAAAAGTACGACAAGCTGTAGCAGGTTCTACCATATTAGGAACCCTTTGTATATAGCCCTGGAAACAAACTTGCTTAAAGTCACATAAGAAGAAATTGATAGTAGCAGTATTTGAATTCCATCCCCGACTCCAAAATGATAATCCTTTCTACTCTACCATTTGGCTTTCATATCCATCGTTTCTAATAGCACAATAGTATTTTATTCTTTGTGGAAAGCTAGGTGGCCCAGTAAACAGAGCAGTGAGCTTGGAATCAAGAAGACTCACTTTTATGAGTTCAAATCTGGTCTCAGATACTTACTAGCTGTGTGACTCTGGGAAAGTTACTTAGACCCTGTTTGCCTCAGCTTTCTCATCTGCAAAATGAGCCGGAAAAGGAAATGGCAAACTATTTCAGCATCTCTGCCAAGAAATCTTTAAATAAAGTCTGACTAAATAACAACATTTCATTTTTCATGTAAAAATTTGCTTAGCTTTTTTAAATCAACAGATACCTAACTTTGTTTCCAGTTCTTCAAATATTATATCTTAAAATTATCTCAGACTAAGTACTAGTAGAGAAGGATGCAAGTATTTTTTTTATTTTTATAAAGCTTTTTATTTACAAAACATATGAGTGATTTTTCTACATTGATCTTTGCAAAAACTTTTTTTTCCCAAGCTTTTCCCCTCCTTCCCCCAACCCCCACCCCTAGATGACAGGTAATCTAATACATGCTAAATAGGATAAATTATATGACAAATACAATACATGTATACATATCTATACAGTTATCTTACTGAACAAGAAACATCAGATCTAGAAAGAGAAAAAGAAAAAAACAACCTAAGAAGGAAAACAAAATGCATGGAAATATTCACAGAAAGCATTAAAATGCTGTGTTGTGGTTCACACTCAGTTCCCACAGGCCTCTCTCTGGTTGTATATGACTATCTTCATCACTGAACAACTGGTTTGAATCACATTATTGTTGAAGAGAACCATGTCCATCAAAATTGATCATCGTATAGTCTTGTTGCTGTGTATAATGTTCTCCTGGTTCTGCTGATTTCACACAGCATCAGGTCATGTAAGTCTCTCCAAGCCTCTCTGAAATCATCTTGCTGGTCGTTTCTTACAGAACAATAATATTCCATAACATTCATATACAATAATTTATTCAGCCATTCTCCAATTGATGGGCATCCTTTCAGTTTCCAGTTTCTAGCCACTACAAAAAGAGCTGCCACAAACATTCTTGTACATGTGGGGCCCTTTCCTTCTTTTATGATTTCTTTGGGATATAAGCCCAATAGAAACACTGCTGGGTCAAAGGGTATGCACAGTTTGATAACTTTTTGAGCATAGTTCCAAATTGTTCTCCAGAATGGTTGGATCCGTTCACAGTTCCACCAACAATGTATTAGTGTCCCAGTTTTCCCACATCCCCTCCAATAGTTATTATCATTTCCTGTCATTTTAGCCAATCTGACAGGTGTGTAGTGGTATCTCAGAGCTGTCTTAATTTGCATTTCTCTGATCAATAGTGACTTGGAGCACCTTTTCATGTGACCAGAAATAGTTTCAATTTCTTCATCTGAAAATTGTCTGTTCATATCTTTTGACCATTTATCCATTGGAGAATGGCTTGAATTCTTATATATTTGAGTCAATTCTGTATATATTTTAGAAATGAGGCCTTTATCAGAACCTTTGGATGTAAAAATATCTTCCCAGTTTACTGCTACCCTTCTAATCTTGTCTGCATTCATTTTGTTTGTACAAAAACTTTTTAACTTGATATAGTCAAACTTATCTATTTTGTGATTAATGATGACCTCTAGTTCTTCTTTGGTCACAAATTCCTTCCCCCTCCACAGGTCTGAGAGGTAAACCATCCTACATTGTTCTAATTTGTTTATAATATCATTCTTTATGCCTAGATCATGAATCCATTTTGACCTTATCTTGGTATATGGTGTTAGGTGTGGGTCAATGCCTAATTTCTTCCATACTAGTTTCCAATTATCCCAGCAGTTTTTGTCAAATAGTGAGTTTTTATCCCAAAAGCTGGGGTCTTTGGGTTTATCAAACACTAGATTACTATTGTCATTGGGTATTTTGTCCTATGAACCTAACCTATTCCACTGATCCACTACTCTATTTCTTATCCAGTACCAAATGGTTTTGGTGACCACTGCTTTATTATACAGTTTTAGATCTGGTGCAGCTAGGCCACCCTCATTTGCATTTTTTTTCATTAATTCCCTTGAAATTCTTGACCTTTTGTTTTTCCAGATGAATTTTGTTGTTATTTTTTCTAGGTCAGTTAAATAATCTCTTGGGAGTTTGATTGGTATAACACTAAATAGATAGATTAGTTTAGGTGGATGCAAGTATTTTGAAAATAAAATATGGAAGCACAAATTCCAGCTAGATGAACATAGAGACTCTTCAGGAAAAGAATGTGTTGTTTTTTGTTTGTTTGTTTTCAGAAATGATAATCATATAACCTTAGTGTATTTTTTTATTAAAGCTTTTTATTTGCATAATATATGTATGGGTAGTTCCTCAGCATTGATCTTTACAAAGTTTTCTGTTACGAATTTCCCTCCCCCCCAGTCCAGTCTCCTCCCCTAGATGGCAGGAAGTCCACTACATGTTAATTATGTTAAATACTTGACAAGTCAAATATATGTATACATATTTCCACACTTATCATTGTTGTGCAAGAAAAATTGTATCTACAAGAAAGAAAAATCAGATAAAGGAAACACAATGCAAGCAAACATCAATTGAGAGCATGAAAATGTTACGTTGTGGTCCACATTTCATATCCCTCTCTCTGGGTGTATATGGCTTTCTTCACTGAACAATTGGAACTGGTTTGAGACAATTCTTTGTTGGAGAGAGCCATGTCCATCAAAAGTGATCATCATGTAATATTGTTGTTGCTGTGTATAATGATCTCCTGGTTCTGCTCATTTCACTCAGCATCAGTTCATGCAAGTCTCTCCAAGCCTCTCTGAAATTGTCCTGCTGGTCATTTCTTATAGAACAATAATATTCCATAACATTCATATACAATAATTTATTCAGCCATTCTCCAATTAATGGGCATCCATTCAACTTCCAGTTTCTAGCCACTACAAAAAGGGCTGCTGCAAACATTCTTGCACATGTGGGTCCCTTTCCTTCCTTTATGATTTCTTTGGGATATAAGCCCAATAGAAACACTGCTGGGTCAAAGGGTATGCACAGTTTGATAACTTTTTGAGCATAGCTCCAAATTGTTCTCCAGAATGGTTGGATCTGTTCACAGATCCACCAACAATGTATTAGTGTCCCAGCTTTCCCACATCCCCTCCAGCATTCATCATTATCTTTTCCTGTCATTTTAGCCAATCTGACAGGTGTGTAGTGATACCTCAGAGTTGTCTTAATTTGCATTTCTCTGATCACTACCTATTTGGAGCAACTTTTCATATGACTAGAAATGGTTTTAATTTCATCATCTGAAAATTGTCTGTTCATATCCCTTGACCATTTATCTATTGAAGAGTGGCTTGAATTCTTATATATATGAGACAATTCTCTATATATTTTAGAAATGAGGCCTTTATCTGAACCCTTAAATGTAAAGATGATTTCCCAATTTGATGCTTCCCTCCTGATCTTGTCTGCATTAGTTTTGTTTGTACAGAAACTTTTTAACTTAATATAATCAAAATTATCTATCTGGTGTTCAATTAAGAGTTCCAGATCTTCTTTGGACATAAATTTATTCCATCTCCACAGGTCTGAGAGGCAAACTATACTATGTTCCTCTAATTTGCTTACAATAATATCACTCTTTATATCTAAATCATGAACCCATTTAGATCTTATCTTGGTATGTGGTGTTAGGTGTGGGTCCAGTCCTAATTTCTTCCACACTAGTTTCCAATTTTCCCAGCAGTTTTTACCTAATAGTATGTACTTATTCCAAAAGCTGGGATCTTTGGGTACCTTAGTGTTTTTCAAATTAAGACTTAAAACTGGAAGGGAACTTAGAGGCCATCAAGAGCAACTTTCTCATTTTATAGTAGAAGAAATTATAATGAATTAGATTGTCCAAGGTCACATAGGGAGTAATTATCTGAGATAGGATTTGAATTCAAATCCTCTGTCTTCAGAAATAGTGCTTTTTCTACCATCTTGTGTTACTTTTCAAGTATTAATAGTTCAATCATAATCATTTATTAAAAAGGAATAAGGAATGGTTCAAGGGAAACCATGTTCAAGAGGCATTTTTCTACAAATACAGTTTAACTGGCTCCAGAGGAAGTGGTCAGATCACTAAGATTACTCACAGAACAAAAAAACAATTTTTGCAAGAAATGCAACTAGCAAAAATCAGTACTACTCTTTACTCTCTCTCACCTCAAATACCGAATCACATGCTATTTGAAAAAAAAATTCTTAATTTGTCCCAGTTCTCTGCTCACATGGCCAGCATTCTACTTTTTGGCCCTTTTCACCAAATTATTGTACCAGTATCTTCCACATAGCAGCTTACCTGATATTCATAAAGCATAGGGGTACTATGCCATTCTTCTGCACAGGATGGGAATCCCTTTGTCCTTTAGAATAAAACACAAAATCTGCTGACTTTTAAAGCCCTTCATGATCTTTTCCAACTTCTTTTTCAAGGTATATTCTACATTATTCTCCCTCATACACTGTATATTCCAGATAAAATGGTCTATTAATTGTTCTCTGAATTTAAGAACCTATCCTCTTTCTATGCATTCATACAGGCTGTTGTCCATTTCCAGAAAACACTCCTCCATCTCCATGCAGAAACATGTCTTCTTTAGAATCTTTTAAATTAGTTTCTCATACTGAACCATTTGACAGTGCCAAGGATTTGGGTGGCCACACTTTCTTACTTCAGATTTAATGTGGCTGTTTGAGGAAGCAAGACTAGAAAAGACATTTGCCAGGTCAAATCTCCACTACGGTTGTTGCTCACCAGGATGATGGCAGAGTGGACCAAGATGGGTTGGGGTTGGCAGCCATGGTGGTACTACTACTCTATGGACTTGTCACTGAGAGTCCTAGGGCCCCTCCCTCAAGGTCAGAGTGGAGGTGGTACTTCTGGTGATGGTGTTTAGCCAGTTTCACTTAGATTGCCTCCTGTTAGACAATAAGCAATCATTAAAAGTTTGGCACTTGGCACTGTGATAGAGATTCAAAGAAAGGACAAAACACCCTGCTCTCAAGGAACTCACATTCAAATGGAAGAGACAAACATAAAATAAATAGGTATGTACAAGATACTTTATATATAGTTGGAGGTAATATTAGAAAGGAAGGCATAAGAATGTAGGGAACTTGGGCAAGGCTGCCCATAAAAGTGGAATTTGAGCTGTCTTAAAGGAACACTGGCTGAGGTATGGAAGGAGAGAAATTTCAGGCTAGTTAGTAGAAAGGTACTTAGATGGGAGGGGAAATGTGCAAGGAAGAGCAAATAGGCCAGTGCTGCTGGATCATAGAATGTATGTATGGAAGGGTGTTAGAGTAAGAAAACTGGAAAAGTAGAAAGGGGACAAATTGTGAAGAGTTTAAAATGCCAAATAGAAAGCTTTTTATTATTGATATGATAGGAAATAGGGAGATACAGGAATTTATTGAGTAGGTGGAAATAGAAATTGAGAGTGAAATGGTCAGATTTAGGCTTTATAAAAATCACTTTGGAAGCTGAGCAAATGATGGATTAGAGTGGGGAGAGACTTGAGGAAGGAAAACCAATTAGAATATTGTGATAGTGTAGGCAAGAGATTTTTTTTCAAGCTCATGCATTTTTAATTTTTTTATTACAATTTTTTATTTTCAAAATATATATAAATAATTTTTTTTGATTAAAGCTTTTTATTTGTATAACATATGTATGGGTAGTTCCTCAGCATTGATCTTTACAAAGCTTTCCCTCCCCTAGATGTCAGGAAGTCCACTACAGGTTAATAATGTTAAAATACTTGACAAGTTGTGCAAGAAAAATCCTATCTACAAGAAAAAAAAAGAACATCAGAGAAAGGCAACACAATGCAAGCAAACATCAATAGAGAGCATGAAAATGTTATGAGTGGTCCATATTTCATATCCCTCTCTCTGGGTGTATATGGTTTTCTTCACTGAACAACTGGAACTGGTTTGAGACAATTCTTTGTTGCAGAGAGCCATACATGGAAAATTTTTGACATTCACCCCTATAAAACCCTGTGTTCTAATTTTTTACTTCCCTTCCCTCTTCCTTCCCGAGTTGGCAAGTGATCCAATATGTTAAACATGAGCAATTTCTCTATACATATATTCACAAATATCATGTTACACAAGAAAAATCAGATCCAAAAGGGGGAAAAATGAGAAAAAAACAAAATGCAAGCAAACAACAAAAAAAGTGAAAATACTATGTTGTGGTCCACATTCAGTTCCCACAGCCCTCTCTCTGGGTGTAGATGGCTCTCTTCATCACAAGACCATTGGAACTAGTCTGATTCACCTCATTGTTGATGAGAGCCATGTCCATCAGAATTGATCATTGTATAAACTTGCTGTTGCCATATATAATCATCTCCTGGTTCTGCTCATTTCACTTAGCACCAGTTCATGTACATCTCTCCAGGCCTCTCTGAAATCATCCTGCTGATCATTTCTTACTCAGTTTCCAGTTTTAGGCAAGATATTTTAAAGGTCTGAATTATACAAGCCATTTTCCAAAGGATATGAACAGATAACTTTAAGATGCAGAAATTGAAGCCCATTTCTAAGTTGTGTGAAAAAATGCTCTAAATCACTATTGCTCAGACAAACACAAATTAAGACATCTCTGAGAGACTACTACACACCTCTCAGATTGGCTAGGATGACAGGAAAAGATAATGACAAATGCTGGAGGGGATGTGGGAAAACTGGGACACTGATACATTGTTGGTGGAACTGTGAACGGATCCAACCAATCTGGAAGCAATTTGTAACTGTGACAAAAGGTCTATCAAGTTGTACATAACCTTTGATCCAGCAGTGTGGCTCTATATCCCAAACAAATCATAAAGGAGGGAAAGGGACCCATATGTGCAAGAATGTTTGTGGCAGCCCTTTTTGTAGTGGCTAGAAACTGGAAACTGAATAGATGCCCTTCAATTGGAGAGTGGCTGAACAAATTATGGTATATGAATGTTATGGAATATTATTGTTCTGTGAGAAACGACCAGCAGGACAATTTCAGAGAGGCCTGGAGAGACTTGCATGAACTGATGCTGAGTGAAATGAGCAGAACCAGGAGATCATCATACACGGCAACAACAATATTATATGATGATCAATTCTGATGGACATGGCTCTCTTCAACAATGAAATGTTTCAAACCAGTTCCAATTGTTCAGTGAAGAAAGTCATATACACCCAGAGAGAGGGATATAAAATATGGACCACAACATAACATTTTCGTGCTCTCTGTTGATGTTTGCTTGCATTGTGTTTCCTTTCTCTGATTTTTTTTTTGTAGATGCAATTTTTCTTACACAACAAGATAAATGTGAAAATATGTATACATATGTTTGATTTCTCAAGTATTTTAACATAATTAACATGTAGTGGATTTTCTGCCATGTAGGGGAGGGGTGGGGACTAGGGAGAAAAAATTTGTAACAGAAAACTTTGTAAGGATCAATGTAGAAGTATTACCTACACATATGTTTTGCAAATAAAAAGCTTTAATGAAGAAATATATATAGAAGAATTGCATATGTTCAACATATATTGGATTACTTGACATTTAGAAGAGGGAAAAAAAACTGGAGTACAGGGTTTTGCAGAGGTGAATGTTGAAAATTATGCATATGCTTTGAAAATAAAAAGCTTTAATAAAAAAAGTTGAATTATAATGGTGGCTGTGTGACTGGAAAGAAGGAAATATATACTAGAGATATTGTGAAAGTAGAAACAAGGAAATAGTGGTTTTACATGGATATTTTTAAGATAATATTTTATTTCTCCCCAATTATATGTCAAAACTAATTTTTACACATTTAAAAAAAGTTTTGGCTTAATTTTATCCTTCCCTTTTTCCTCCCTCCTCCACCCTAAAATAACTAGCAATCCAAAATAGTTTATACATGTGAAATCATGTATTATCATTTTGTATAAGATAATGAACAAAAAAGAAAGGAAGAAAGGAAGAAAATTTGCATATTTCAGTCTACATTCAGACAATATCAGTTCTTTCTCTGGAAATGGATACATTTTTCATTATGAGTCCTTTGGGATTATCTTGGATTATTACATTGCTGAGAATAGCTAAATCATTCAGAATTCTTCTTCATGCAGTATTGCTGTCAATGAAGACCAATGTTCTATTGATTCTGCTAATTTTATTTTGCAACAGTTTATGTAAGTTTCTAAGATCATCTTGCCTGCCATTTCTTATACATAATAATATTCCATCACACTCATATACCACAATTGTTCAGTCTTTTCTCAAATGATGGGTATCTCCTTGATTTCTAATTCTTAGCCACCAAATACATGCATAGTTTTAAACATTCACCCTTGCAAAACCTTGTGTTCCAAATTTTTTTCTCCCTTCTTTTCCCTCACCTTTCCCCCTGTCTCCTTCTCTAGACAAGTAATCCAGTATATGTTAAACGTGTAATTCTTGCATACGTATTTCAGTGTGACATTTATCACAGGAGAACCATTCTTAAAGAGATGTTGATGGTCCACCTAGCAATGGAAAAACTCTGCTCACTAAAACAGTAGAAAATAAATGCAACACAATATTTTTATTTGATTATTTTTTTAAAATTTAACTTATGGAAGAAAGCAAACAAAAGATTGTACATGAAACTGCAAATCTACCATATACATCTTACTATTCCTTTCAAGTAATTCAGCAATTTCCTTTTTCTTTTTTCTTCCCTCTCTTCCATTGTAGAGATGGCCACCATTATATGTTATATTTTATATATAAAATTATTCTACACATATTTCTATTGATCAGTTCTTTGTCTAGATGCTCATAGCACCTTCTTCACATGTCCTGTATAGTGAATTTATAATAGAAAAAAATAACTTATTTGCTCAAAGTCAAGACTTTAAAAAAAAACTTTATCAACCTTTATCTCTGAATATTGAAGAGAGTCTGAGAATCTTGTTTGCCTTCTGTTCAAAATGCCTTGGTTTTATTCTCCAATTATTTGTTGATGAGATAAAGTCCATTTCTAGGCATAGAGGAATTTTTGAGGAGTATGAAACAAGATGAAGGGTAAAAGCAAAAGTCTCAGGTCAGATGGATAGTACTGGAGAGGTATTTGAAAATAATGCAAAATTGTTATAGTTACAGTTCTTACAATAATTAATTTTCCCCAGGATATTAATGAGACTCTAAGACAACAACTAGAAATAAGAATTTGCATTCCTTTTACATCAGCAAAAGACACAAAAGAGCTCTCATGAATGTCTATATGAGCTGGAGTAGGTAATGATGTCAACAAATCAAGTAAAGCAGAAAATATGGAACATTATTCAGGTGCAGATATTACCAGTGCATGTAGGGTTGCATCCCCAATAGCTATGAGAAGGTACATTGAAATTTTGACACCTGAAGAAATCAGAAATCTTTCCAGAGATGAAAGAAATATACTGTCAACTATGGAGAACTTTGGAATTTTTTTTCCTGAGGCAATTGGGGTTAAATGACTTGCCCAGGGTCACTCAGCTTGGAATGGTTTTTAAAAGGTTTCTAAGCCAATATCTGCTATAGACATTGAAAGATATGAAAAATAGATATTTGAAATTGGGTCATGCCTTAAGATACTTGCTTTAAGTTGTTTCAAAAGTAATTCATTTCATTACAGAGTGCTATATTATACACACACACACACACACACACACACACACACACACATATATATATATATATATTTTTTTTTTGCTGAGGTAATTGGGGTTAAGTGACTTGCCCAGGGTCACACAACTAGGAAGTGCTAAGTGTCTGGTGCGTCACATTTGAACTCAGATTCTCCTGACTTCAGGGCTGGTGCTCTATCCACTGTGCCACCTAGCTGCCCCAGTGCTTTTTTTTATAAGAGCTTTTTGTTTTCCCAAATACACGTAAAGATAGTTTTCAACATTCACCTTTGCAAAACTTCGTGTTTCAAATTTTTCTTCCTTCCTTGCCTCTTCCTCTGTCCCCTAGACAACAAGCCATCCAGTATAAGTTAAACATGTGCAATTCTTCTAAATATATTTCTGCATTTATCATGCTGCACAAGAAAAATCATATCAAAAGGGGAAAAACACAAGGGAAAAAAACAAGCAAAAAAAAAAACCAATACAACAACAAAAAGGTGAAAATACTATGCTTTGATATATATTCAGTCTCCACAAGTCTCTCTCTGGATGAGAATGATATTTTCCATCCCAAGTCTATTGGAATTGCCTTGAATCACCTCATTATTGAAAAGAGTCATATCCTTCACAGGTGATCATCATATAATCTTCTTGTTGCTGTGATTAATGTTCTCTTGGTTCTACTCACTTCACTTAGCATCAGTTTATATCTTTCCAGGCTTTTCAGAAATAAGCCTGCTCATCATTTCTTATAGAACAATAATATTCCATAACATTCATATGCCATAACTTATTCAGCCATTATCCAACTGATGGGTATTCTAAGTGCTATATTTTTAAAACTATCATAATAATAATTTTTAAAGGAACATAATTCTGAATGAAAGTAATTTAAAAAATTAAATAGGCAACAGACCTTGCAACAGATTAGAAATGTGGGATGAGTGAAAATGAGTTGAATATGACAGTTTGAGAGCCTCAGTCACTAGGAGGATGATGGTGACTTCAACCGTAAAAAGAAAATTGAAATTAGAAGGAGGGTTCAGGGATAATGAATTTTTGTACATGTTGTATTTGAAATGCTTATGTAAATGCCTCTAAAAATTCAGTTTAAAAGGTTCCAAAAGAATTTGGTAATATAAAACTGAAACTTATGACAGAAGCTACTGCTAGATATATAGATCTGGGCAACAGAGAGAAATAACTGAACCCATAGAAGCTAATGAAATCAAGAAGTAAAGTAGTATAGTGGAAAAAGAAAAAAAAAAGTCTTGTTAGACATCTACAATCAACAGGGAAAAGCTGCATAAAGATCCTCAGTAACTTAGGAGGAGTCATGAAAAAAGAATCAGAAGAGATTAGTTTCACAGAAATCTTCCAGAAATGATGATGGATAGTGTCCAAAGTCAAGAGAGGTCAAGAAGGATGAAGATTGAGAAAGGGGTGTTAGATTTGAAAATTTAGAGATAGCTGGTAACTTTGGAAAGAGCAGTTTCAGTTGATGAGGGATTTCAGGAACCAGTGTGACTTTACCTGAATTTGTTCAGCAATAGGAGAATGAGAATTAGAAAAGTCTTGACACAATTCCACCAGACTTGGGATGGAAAATGCCATCTGCATCCAGAAAGAGAACTATGAAGATTGAATGCAGATTAAGCATACTATTTTCAACTTTTTTGTTTGCTTGCTTTTTCTTTCTTATGGTTTTCCCCTTTTGTTTTGCTTTTTCTTTCATAATGTGACTAATATGAAAATATTTAAAAATGATTGTACATGTATACCCTATATCAGATTGCTATATTGGAGAGGGGAGAAGGAAAGGAGGGAAGGAGAAAATTTGGAACTCAAAATCTTACAAAAAAGAATTTGAAAGCTAGCTTTACATGTAATTGGAAAAATAAAATACTACTGAATTTTAAAAAAGTCTTGACACGGGGCAGCTAGGTGGCGCAGTGGTTAGAGCACCAGCCCTGAAGTCAGGAGGACCTGAGTTCAAATCTGGTCTCAGACACTTAACATTCCCTAGCTGTGTGACCCTGGGCAAGTCACTTAACCCCAATTGCATCAGCAAAAAAAAAGCAAAAAAAAAAAAAAAAAGTCTTGACACAAGCTGAGAAACCAGTGAATTATAAGTAAACATGGTTAGAATAGTCAATTAAGAGGCATTAATTAAGTTCTTGCTAAGTGCCAAGCACTATACTAAGCTGGGAATATAAATACAAACAGAAAGAAAGTCCTTGCTTTCAAAAAGCTTACAACCTAATAAGTGAACGACAGTATAAAAAAGCTAGAAAGAGATGGGTGGGAAGAAATAAGGAAGTTAATCTCTTAACATTTAATTTTTGTAATAGGTGACAAATTTTCTTCCTAATTTTTCATGAACCAGTAAGACTGTTTCAATATCTCTAGAAAATCATGTATTTTGTTGTTTAGTTGATTAGTCATGTCTAACTCTTCATGACCCCATCTGGGTTTTTTTGTCAAAGATTCTGGAATCCTTCTCTATATCGTTTTACAGATGAGGAAATTGAGGCAAACAGAGTAAAGTAACTTGCCCAGAATCACACAGCTAATAAATATCTGAGGCCACATTTGAACTCAGGTCCTCTTGACTCCAGGGCTGGCACTCTATCCACTGATAAATCAAAGGACCAGTTTAATTTTATTCCTATTCTCTCTTCATTTATCTGCTTTCATAGAACTTAAGATCATAGACCTAGAATTTGTGTGTGTGTGTGTGTGTGTGTGTGTGTGTGTATGTATGGTTTTTTTAATGGGGAATCAAAGCCAAAAGTAGTTGACTTATCCAAGGTCACAAACGTATCAAGCATCAGCATCCAGGTCTTCTGATTCTAGAGTCAAGGTTGCTTCTACTGCCCTGAGCTGCCATTCATTATCTAGGTCTGCAATAGGTAGGTTACTTGGTTGCGTATCTTTATTTATTTATTTAAGACTTGTGGGTCCACAGAAACACTTTTTTTGTTTATTTGTTTTAAAGAATGTTATGTTATTGAATATTCATTCATTGTTAGGTACATGCTTTTTGGGGGGGTATAGATTGGTTTAGATAAGAGCTTCTTAATCTGAGGTTCATGAATTTTTTTTGAACATTTTGCTAGCTGAATTTTAGGAAAATTGGTTTCCTTTGTAATTCTATGTATTTAGAACATCATTCAGAGGAGGAGTCTATAGATTTCAGTAGACTGTCAATGCCCATGACATGCACAAAAAAGATTAAGAATTACTGGACTAATTATTAAAGTCTTTTTTGTTATTTTCAAATTCTGACTCTATGGGCAAACAACAAGTTTCAACTTAAATGAAACTTAAAATTTATTTAATTTCATGAATCAAATAAGCTTTTTTAATGTTATAAGTATAATCCTTAGAAAATAAAACCCAGATATTAGAAAGTTGCTTATGTGGCCTACCAGAAAGAAGCATGATAGATAGCTGTACCATTTATATTGGCACATTCAAAGGTTGTGTTACCAGGGTGTTAGCTGAAGTGTTGAGAACCAAGTCTGCTTAAAGTTCAGAAAGAAATTAAGGAAAAGGTTCACCTCACAAAAATAGTCACGGTTTCTGGGTAGATTCTCACACAATCTCATACCAGTGAAGCTTTTTTTTTGCTTTTAAATACCAGTTGGACTGGTTACAGCATTGTACACAGGTTACCATGATCTTCAAAGGATAAAGATAATGAGGAAGTGACACTGCCTCTCCCACCAGTGTGCACAGTTGGCCTTTTGCTGCAGAATTAGAAAGCTGTCATTGCTAGGGTTAGATAGAATCAAGGCTACCATGGCTAGGGATGTATGGAATTATGATCTGAGGCCACCACAGTCTGAACAGCTAAAGGAGAAAACTCAGAAAGATATGGAAGGCCTAAATAAATATGGAAACAGCGTCCTTCCATTAGGAGTCAGAGGTGACTGGTTTGACAATGTGTATATAGGATTGTGAGGTCTGGGGACACAATGTTTACACCTTGAGGATCCATGATTTCATTGGTGTGGATACTCCTCACATTGATTTTTAGTAGCTGAGCTTTGAGAGTTTCTTGGCCAAAAAGAAAATTTCTTGGTTCATCACCTGTGGCTAAACTGGTGAGAAGCCTTTCTGAAATAAGCTAGACTACTGGCAGTGCTCAGAACCAGTCATCAGGAATACAGAACATGTGCACACAAACACACAGTGTGGCCTAATGGATAAAGAGCCGGCCTTAGAAGCAAGAAGGCTTCCGTCCTGGCTCTGCCTTTCCTAAACACTAATTATATGACATTGAGCAAGTCACTTAACTGATCCAGGTAATTCTCTATGATAATATATGTGGCAGAGTAAGTGTCAATCTGCATTGAAGGAAGAGACTTTCCTCATGGGAGACTCCCTGTATTTATCAAATCACCATCAAATATGTGTGTGTATGCATATATATGCGTATACATGGGATGGAGGGATGAAGAAAGAGAGGGACAGGGAGAGGGAGAGAGAGAGAGGGAAGGAGGGAGAGGAAGAAGGGAAAGGAACAGGGAAAGAGAGATAATGAGAGAGGGAGGAAGGGACAGTGGGAGGGAAAGAAGGAGAGGGAATGAGGGGAAGAGGGAAAGAGAGAGAGCAAAGACAGAGGAAGGGGGAAAGAGAGAGAGTGAGAAACAGACAGACAGAGGAAGAGGGATGGGAGAAAGAGAGACAGAGACAGAAACAGACAGAGGAAGAGGGGTGGGGGGGGGAGAGAGAGACAGAGACTGAGAGAGACAGACAGACATAGAGAGACACAGAGACAGAGGAAAGGGTGGGGGAGAAAGGAATAAAAGAGAGCATATATGTACACTAGGTAGTATAATGAATGCCGGTCTTGGAGTCAAGATCTGAGTTCAAATTTGGCCTCATACACTTAGTACTTGTGTGATCTTGGGCAAGTCACTTAACCATTGTTTGCTTTAGTTTCCTCATCTATAAAATGAGAGATAACAGCACCTTCTTTTCAAGGCTGTTGAGAGGATCAATTGGGATATTTGCTAAGGGCTTTGCAAAACCTAAAGCATTCTATAAATGTTACCTAGTTTTATTATTATTATATAATGAATACATTGGAGAAAAAATGGCATAGTGGGCAGAAGTCCTGGCTTGGACTCAGAAAGAACTGGGCTCAAGTCTTACTTCTAACACATAGTAGCTATGTAATCATCTGAAAGTCACTTAATATATCAGGGCTCCAGGCAATATTCTTAAATTCCAGATCAGCTGAAGATCTGCATTATGAATTTCCATAATCATAAAAAAAATTGGTCCACACCAGAAAATTCTACATGTGTTATATATGTTAGGAGATGTGTGTATTTATTATTATACAGATCTTCTGGAAATAAATAACAGTAATTGAAGGTTGAACAGATCTTTGATTTCAGTGATGTGAGCACTCCCTCCAGTGGTAAAAGTTGCAACTTACTCATGCCTTTTCAACTTTTGGGCAACTGCATATCATTGTGGATGGAGTACCAGGCCTGGAATCAGGAAGACCCAAGTTCAAATCTAACCTCAGCTGCATGACCCTGGACAAATCACATCATTTATGTATGTATTTATTTTTTTCCCTTTTAAAATATATTTTTTTTGTTTTTAAAATTTTGAGTTCTAGATTTTTCCCTTCCCCCCGACCCCCCCCCATTGAGAAGGCACATATGAAGTTATGCAAAACATTTTTATAAGTCATACTGCGAAAGAAAACATAGATTTTCATCTCCATCCCAAAGCCTCAAAAAAAATAAAGTAAAAAAAGTATTTTTCAATCTTTACTCAGAAAAAATCAGTTCTTTCTCTAGGTATGGATAGCATTTTTCATCTTAAAAGTCATCCACAGTATTCTTAGATCATAGTATTGCTGAGAATAGCAAAGTCATTCACAGCTGATCATCCCATATCATTGCTATTATTTGGACAAATCACTTTGATCTTATTTGCCTCACCTATCAAATGGGAATAATAATAAGCACACCTATTTCCCAGAGTTATTAGGAGAATCAAATGAGATAATGATTCTAAAGTCCTTAGAACAGTGCCTAGAGCACAATAGACACCATATAGATGTTATTTATTATTATTTTCATTCTATGTGATTCTTGTTCAGATTCTCCAATAAATCCTCCTTACCATAGTATTGAGGTGACCTTGGCTTTTCTTGCCTGTGACAACTTTGGGTTTATCAAACTTTGGCCAGTTCTGGCAAGGTGGAAAGGCTTGAAGTACTATTCCATTCCAGAGGCAGATGTGAGTCTTGTGTGAGGACTAGCCTAGCTCTTCACCAGCAGGATGGCCACATAGTGATGGATTTCTAGGCTGAGGCAATTTGTGAAAAAAGGTATGCTCTGAGAAGTTTGTGCTAATGAGTACAGAATATTCTCCAATATTGCTATAACCAGATAATTCATTCTACAAAGAGAAATATCAAGGGTGAAAATTGAGGATCCATTTAGGCAGAGTAACTGCCAGTAGCTAGCTATTCAAAGTGATTTTTTTGATGGAGAAATTATATTAATACATTAAAAAAGTCAATTTGATTCTGAGACTGATGATGGTTGAAAATGAGGAAAAGTTCTTTATTTGCAGGTATTATCTTTCATCCCTCTCTTTGATTAATTCTTGAATCTGAGAATAAAAAAGGAAAAGCAAATTTCTTTTTTTTTTGCTTAGTTGTAATTACTATTTAATATACCATCACCCCTAGATTATGGTTACTGAAACAATTATTTCTGTGTACAGATATTATCTGTCCCCAGAGAAGCTAGAACATAAAGATATATAATTGGGGGCTCTCTTTCACACAAGTCTTTTGTCTACCATACTGGGAAGCCCCAGCTCTTCTGAGATAGTGTTGATCAGCACGTGGGGCCTGGAGTCAAATCCTAGCTTTTGCTAATTATTAATGATGTGATTTTGAACAAGTTGTTCCAACTTTCTGGGCCTCAGTTTACACAACTGTCTCAGAACAGCTAGAGCTTTTCCTTAAAGAATCTATTCCAGCACCAGTTCCAGTACCAGATCTATGATCTTATAATCACTATGTCATTCTTGATAACCATCATCTGAGAAAGCTCATTCTGATCTCAAGAATCACTGCTGTCGTGTTTCTACTGGGCCTACATCCCAAAGAGATCTTAAAGGAAGGAAAGGGACCCACATGTGCAAAAATGCTTGTGGCAGCCCTTTTTGTTATGGCTAGAAACTGGAAATGGAATGGATGCCCATCAATTGGAGAATGGCTGAATAAGTTATGGTATATGAATGTCATGGAATATTATTGTTCTGTAAGAAATGACCAACAGGAGGATTTTAGAGAGGCCTGGAGAGACTTGCATGAACTGATGCTGAGTGCAGAACCACAAGATCATTATGCATAGCAACAACAAGACTATATGATGATCAGTTCTGATGGACATGGCTCTCCTCAACAATGAAATGTTTCAAACCAGTTCCATTTGTTCAGTGATAAAAAAGCCACATACACCCAGGGAGAAGCCTGTGGGACCTGAGTGTGGACCACAACATAGAATTTTCACACTCTCTATTAATGTTTGCTTGAATTTTGTTTTTTTTCTCAGGTTTTTTTCTTGAGAATCCAATTTTTCTTGTACATCAAGATAACGTATAAATATGTATACACATATTCAATTTGTCATGTATTTTAACATAATTAACATGTATTAGATTACCTGCCATCTAGGGGAGGGGGGGGAAGAGGGAAAAATTTGTAACAGAAAGTTTTGCAAGGATCAGTTTTGAAAAATTACCCATGCATATGTTTCACAAATAAAAAGCTTTAATAAAAAATTTTAAAAAATGAATCACTGCTGTAGTTTTGGTATTTTCTTGTGTCCTGATTATGAGTTAAAAGGTTGGTTATATCATGCAAGCTGAACCTTGATCATGTGACTCAAAATGGTGGATTACTGGTTCTATGGGTCCTATTGCAATGGTTGATCCCCGATCACTATGCAGAAGTACAAAGCAAAGTAGGGCCCATAAATTTCTGGCCCTCATACAAATTCAAAACAGAGGTTATACAAAGGTATTCTAGGGACACCCCATTCTTCTACACTCATCTCCTGTTGATGATGTTCATGTCTAGAAGATCAAGATATCTGGCCTGGAGCTCTCTACTGAATGCAAGTCCCAGATTATCGACTGCACATCTGGCAGACTTCAGTGTTTCATCTTTCAAATTCAGCATGTCTGAAACAGAGCTTTATCTTTCCATCCAGAACAAAACTTTCTTCTGTCAAGAGAACCACCCTTCTTCTAGTCACTCAAGCTCATAATCTTGGAGTTACTAATCTCTCACTCTCCTTTTTACTCTGTATACCATTCATTTGGACAAGTTATGTTCATTCTACCACCATAATCTCCTGCATCTGTCCCCCTTCTATCAATTCATACTGCAATCATTCTAACTTAGGCCTTCATCTCTAATTAGTCTTTCTTTCTCTCTAACCCATCATCCACATACCTTGCATATTCCTAAAGCACAAGCCTTACAATGCTACTTCCCTATTCAATAAGTTCCATTTATTTCCTATTGCCTGTCAGAACAAGTACGAACTATTTGACACTTAAAGTCCTATCCTAGTCTGCCTCTATAGTTTGAATCATTATTTCCTTTCCTATCTTTTTTTGATAAACTCAAACTGGCTTTCTTGCTGTTCTTTACATATAACATTCCATCTTCCTTTTGAGTCTTTGAATAGGCTGTTCTACCATTTTTCTCAACACCTGGTGGAATCCTTCAAGAACCACATCTCAAATACCACCTCCTCCCCAAGACCTTCCCTGACCCCTACTTGGCTAGTGCCAAGGACCTTTTCCTCATCTCAATTGCATTTCATTTATTTTATACATAACTCATATGGGGATGTTGTTTCCTCTGATAAGCTCTTTGAGGGCAGAAACCATTTCATTTTTGCATATCAGGTCTAGGCACCGAGTAGGAACTTGATAAATACTTCATGATTGAATGAAGAAAACTGCAGTGGTTCCTAACAGTCTCAAGTAGTAAAATTCTCAACAATTTTTATGTCAAAATTTTTTTTCTGAACCCCATAAGATAGTATTTGTAATTTTTTACTATAGAATCCACTTTGATAATTGAGAAAATACATAACAAAAAGCACAATTCAGTTAACTTTAAATTTCTATTTTATTAATTATAAACCTTTGAAAAATCAAGACATTCAGTCTTACAAAAAGCATATTTGCTTATTATACTGAGTTATTTAATGAGGTGGAGTCCTTGCAATAACTGAGTTTGCCCATGGGTTTATGGCACACAGGTTGGGAACCACTGCCTTGGAATATTGTTCAAAGAAGCTTTTTAACCACCCCCATCCTATTATATCTTCTCTACTTTCAACAAATAAACACATCTCTTACTTTAAGGAAAATATTATCAGGTTGTCCTTAATTTCTTCTCTCACTTTTACCTCAAAATATCTCTATCTTCATTAATCCCATTTTTCCTTCCTTTATCTCAGCACATCTGCTTTTTTCCTTGATTTTTGCTTCTGCACATTATAATTTCTTGAGTCTTTCTCCTCTATTTGACTTTCATGATTTTATATTTTATACTGTTCTCCATTTAGGTTCTTTCTTTACTGGCTCCTGCTCTCATACTCTAAATATAGGCATAAATCAAAGCTTAGCAGGCAGTTAGATGGCACAATGGATAGAGCACTGGATCTTGACTCAGAAAGTCTCCTCATCCTGACTTCAAATTTGACCTCATATACTTACCAGCTGTATGACCCTAGGCAAGTCGCTTAACTCTGTTTGCCTAAGTTTCCCATGTGTCACAGGAGCTGGAGAAGGAAAGAGCAAACTGCTCCAGTACCTTTGCCAAGAAAGTCTGAAATGACTCTACAGCAAAGCAGAATACTCTCTATACTCTCTCCCTAAGAGTTCCACCTCAAGTCTGAGTTCTTCCAAGATATCTAATTACTAACTTCCTGAATTTTTACATGGATATTCTGCTATCACTTCAAGTTTAAAACATCTAAGACTGAATTCATCGCTTTCCTTGCAAAAGGCCATTGTCTATCCAAAGAACTATTTATTCAAACCCTTTCATTTTGTAGCTAAGGAAACTGAAGTTCAAAAAAGGTAATGACTTGTTCAAAATCATGGAACTGATCAGTGACAGAACTGAGCCTGGAGCTTATATTACCTGATTCCCAATCCATTAACTCTTTCCATTGCACCTCACTGAAGCTAGGCTGGTATCTTTTTTGGAGACAGCAAATAAACTTGCTTCAAATAGTATTTCACAACTTTATTTTTCATTTCACTTTGTTACCTCTTTAAGTTTTTCCAATTCTATCACTTTCATCTAAATACATTTACCCTTAATTAAAAAAAAACAACAACAAAAAACCTCTCTATTCCATTAATGAAATCTTCCCCTTCCCTTCTCTACTCTCAGAACTCAATTGTTGTGAAGCTGGCTCTAAAAATAAATTACTATTTTCCTTTTTGGTCTAGTTCATACCTGACAGAGCAAAAAATACAAAGGGTCTTCAGGCAGTTCGTATATTAAGTTTTCAGTGATCCGCTAAGAGGAAGAGAGAGAAAGAGAGACAATGAGGGAGCAAGCAAAAGCTTGATGTTAGAGTTATGAGCTAAGCTCCTGTAATCAGAATATATTTGGTTACTTTTCTCTTCTACTAAACCACAAGCACCCAAACAGATTTTAAAAATTTATAAGCTTCCTCTAAATTAGTACATGGTTCTTCCTAATTTCTCAGATGAAGGAGAAAATATTACCTTAAAAAAGGTCTTTTCAGTATATCCCCTTATGCAAACTTTCAGAGTCTAGGGGGAGGTTCCCTATGGGGGAGTCTGCCCTCTGTTCTAATTGTCATTCTCCTGTCTGCATGGTTTTCTGGAGCAGTTCCTGTTTTTTCTCATGACACAAAAATTGTTATTGTTTATCCTTTGTTTTTAAAGAGGACCATAACAACAAGTAGGTGATGCCATGACATGCAAGTAAATTGGATTTAAGTGAGGGAGGGCTGTGCAAGGTCACTTGCCTCACTTTCCCTTCCAGAGCCATCTGGGTCCAGTGATCAGAAAGAGATCAATATCAAAAATTCATATTCTTTCACCCCCAAACCTTAATCATCAATTTTTACATTCAGAGAAACTATCTTATTAGAACCTAGAAGCTGGTGGAGGGACTACATGAACTAAAAATGATAATTTACTTCTGGAAGATGATGCAAGAGACATCCTTTTAGATAAAATGATTATTAAAACTAGGATTTATTAGGGCCTTTTGAGAAATTTGAAGTGTTCCACATAAACTCAATTATCCTCATGAATATAGGATTCTTCTACTTTAGAATCAAAGAGCAGAGGTCTGCTAGAGCATAAAGGAAGACTTTCTTTACCAAGTTATTGAGGAACACTATGGGGATGAGTTCCTCTGAAGACTCTAAGAGAGTTCTACTTTAAATAAAACTTCATTTGTTTTTTCCCAAATTTTCCCAAATTAGGAGTGAAAATTCCACTAATTTAAGGATTTATAAGATAATGAGTTTCTCATTTGTTGTAATTTAAAGCCTTTCATACTTTTTTATCAATTGGGATATTAAATTCTTTCTGGATAATATTTTCATAAAATTATACTCCATAATTTTTTTCCAGTGGGCTTTACCCAAACCATGCTAATCTCAAATAAAAGTTATTGTATATACATAATAAAAGTTATACATTAATATTGTTAACAGAAAGTGAACTAATCACAAAGAAGTTGAGGGAAAAATCCAAAGTACTTATAAAAACTTGAGAATCTAGTCTTGTAATTCCACTTTACTTAAAGAATGTCATCATTTAAAGATAGGTCCACACCCTGAAAATCAATAACTTTTATTATTTCAACAAAAAAGTAACTTTTAAACACAGTTTTAGACTAAAAGAATGTAGATTTTGGGGTGGCCACTCAACTGATAATATATTTATCTGTATTATTGTCCCTATCTGGAATGTACTTCCCTCCTTTACAATTTTTAAATAATTAAATCCTGTTCATCTTTCAATTTAAAGCATAGATTAAGTCCTAATACTGTTCCCTAGTCTTCCAGTCCACAGAGATTGCCTACCACTCATTTATTTAACACAATCATTTACTAATTATTCCAATTAAACCATGACTTGAGAGCAGGAATTATACTCTTTAGATTCTTAAAGTAACAAACACAGTACCTTCAATACCAGTATGTGTTCAATAACTCTAATGAACTCCCCCCCTCCTTGGTGTTGCTTAATATTTGTGATACAATTAGCCAGATAAAATACAACTAAGTTAGGTAAAAACTTGTTCTCATTAAGTTAGTATGGAGGTCAGTTGATGAACACTATGGAAAAATTCACCTGGAATATTTGCATAATGTTGTGTTTTTCCAAGTATCTCTGAGCTACTTCAAATGGATCTTGATATGGCAAAACAGTTGTTGATTGTTGGCTGGTAGATTCTAAAACGTCATCAGCACCCAAAATTATGTCTCGTATAGCTTGTGGAATACTACCTATCTAAAACCAAAATTTTAAAAAAGAATCCATTTAATAAATCTCCAAATTGCAGACACATCTAAGATGGTAGGAAATAGTGCATTATAAAGCCAAGCATAAAGAACCATTTAAAAATATTAAATATTTGTTATCAAAAATGCCTATTTCCAAGAGAGTCCCAACTCATCTTCACTTGGATGAAGAACTTTTTCTGGTATAGGGATATGGATAAAGTGACCCCAATTTTCCAATCCACAATCAAGGCATTACATTTGATTCAAGACACACTGAGAGAGAATGTTATGGGGAAAGAGGGTTTGAGAGGAGGTAGATTTTGTTTTTATTTGTCCTTTAAGCATAATTTAATCTTAAAAATCAGGCCTGTCCTGAATGGTTACTATGGGCACAGAGCTACTTCTTTCTTTACTGAAGCCTCAGGATACAAACCTAGGTCTCCTAATTGCAAATTCAGCAGTCTTTCCAATTTATCAATCTTCTCTCCTTAAAAATGTTAACAGCGCAGTGAATTACTGCTGAAAAGGATACAAATAAATATAATTTCTTACTCTCTCGGCTTTTCACTCCTTTCCCTCCCCAAGCATACCCCAGGGGCACCCTGGAATCTATCATTATTTCTCAAAATGGAAGGAGAAATAGGCATCAACTGAGGCTCAGAGAGCTGAAGGGATTTAACCATCGACAAAGAGCTTGAAATCCACAATGTAAGATCCCTTTATTGCCCTCAAATTCACATCCAACCACGGAACCAGAGATCGGAAGTTTCTGGCCTTTTCCACACCCGATTGGAGCAAATGGGGAAAGGGAAGGGACAAAACTTTTCATGTGAGGGTCTTCGACGACATCCGGGTTCCTTGGAGCACATTCTTTCCCCCTCCCCATGCAGCTTTCTGGAAGGAAGAAGGCTGGATCATTATTTATGGTGGTCTTGGGTCTCCCCCCCCTTTTTTTTTTACCTTGCCCTGTAATTTGGAGGCGATGTTTTCTGGCACACCCTCGTGGAGACTAAATTTCTCCGCGGCTTCATTTTTTATGACGAAGCTATCATAATTAAGGGAGGGAACTTCCATTTCGAGTGCTTTTTCAGCAGAGAATGAAATTTGGTTGACTCTTTGTGTATCTGATGGCCTCTCCATCGCCTAGATTGATCCCAAAATTCATTCCTCCCTTTTTGGATCAGCTGACTTTGTTTCATGGAGCACCCTGTAGCCAGAAAAGGGGGAGGGGGCGCCACAGTTGTCATTGCGTCACCTGGCCTTTGTTACCCTATCAAACTTGGAGTTGGGGCTGCTGGGATGAGCTCCACCCAGTCCCCAAGCCATGTGGGGCCAAGCCTTCCCTCCCTTTCCTGGCGCATGCGCCAAGGTGGGACGTTATGATGAATACTTGCGGAGGCACCTCTGTCATTTTCTACCCAGAGACTCTCAGAGAAATCCCGAAGTGAGATAGTCTGCTGTCTCAGAAAACCAGCCATCCCATCACAGTAATGGTTGTTAGCAAGGCAAGTTTGCTTTGCTTTTTTATTAAGCATCTGCATCAACCATATAAATACCTAGTTCTTCCATTTCTCACGTGAATGTAAGTCAATCTCAGAAAATTGACCCAGAATATACAGCAATTTTTTTAAAATTAAGTATTGGAACTACAAAAATGTAGATCGACAGTCCCTGACTTCAAGGATTTTATAGATTACTTACCTAACTAGCCTTTATATGGCACTTTAAGGTTTGCAAAGAACTTTACAAATATTTCATTTAATGTTCCCAAAAACCCTGGAAAGAAAAAGTATTGTTTATTTATTTACTTTTAAATAATAGATTTTTATTTTCAAAATATATGTATAGATAGTTTTCAACATTCACTCCTGGGAAACCTTGTGTTCCAAATGTTTCTTCCTCCCTTTCTCCCCACCCCTTCCCCTAAACAGCAAGTAATCCCCATGTGTTAAATTTGTGCAATTCTTCTATATATATTTCCACATTTAACAAGCTGCACAAGAAAAATGAGATCAAAAAGGAAAAAAAATGAGAAAAAAAAGCAAGCAACCAACAACAAAAAAAGGTGAAAATAGTATGTTGTGATTTACATTCAGTTCCTCCCATAGTCTTCTTTCTGGATGCAAAGGGCTCTCTCCATCCCAAATTTATTAGAATTCTCTTGAATCACCTCATTGTTGAAAAGATCCACTTCCATGATTATGTGATCTTGTTGCTGTGAATAATATTCTCTTGGTTCTACTCACTTCACTTAGCATCAGTTCATGTAAATTTTTCCAGGCCTTTCTGAAATCATCATTACAGAACAGTAATAAGAAAGATGATATTTTACAGATGAAGAAACAAGGAACAGACAGCTTAAGTGACTTGCATTGGGTGACACAACTTGGAAGTGCAAAACTGCATTTAAATTCAGGTCTTCCTAATTTTCTAGTTCTCTATCCACTTTTAGTTTGCCTCTAGTTAAGTTCAGAGTCAACAGGTTGGCTTAGCATCTGCAAACAGGTATACTTGATAAATTATGGTAGGAGCAAAGTATTTGGACAGTATTAGGAAATTTGAGGAGTGAGAGAGGAAAGGAGAACAAGGATAGATTTTTTTCCCCCCAGAACTGTTGGAATAACCTCCCTTGGGGTATATTACTCAGCTTAATGAGTACAAGTCAAAGTGAAGAAAGGGGATTGTTTCTGGCTCATAGACAAAGAACAAATTTAGAAAAATTCTAGTTCAACTCCCATTTTGCAAATAAGGAAAATGAATCTTAGTTAAGTCACTTACATAGGTAACAAGTAGCTGAAATGAAATTTAATTCTTGAACCAGTGTTCTTTTTTATTATGGTGAATACCATTTTCTTATTCCTCCCCTTCTTTCCCCTTTTCATATTCAGGGTATAAGTCATTGATTGAACTTGCTTTCAGATAGCAAATAGGGAATAGAAGGTTTAGAGTGGTATGCCTATCATGACCTAGTGACCCAACAAAGAAATTAAATGCTTTTTCTTAGTCAGTTTCCACTCAAGCTACTAGGTCTATACTGATATTGGACTGAGTTTAAGTTTGAAACAGAACCCATTCTCTTCCAAGAGCATTTATTTAGTTTATTAAGAACCTATTACATGCAGGGTACTAACTTGGCACAATGAGTACAAATACAACAAACAGTAAGCAGTCACTTCCCTCAACCAAGTTAATTCTTCTAAAACCTGCTGATGTGTGTGTGGTAAGTGATTTGGTGACTTGGCATACATATTTTAACTTAAGGAGAAAGAGATACTACCAACAGCCAGGGGAATAAAGAAAACTTCTCATGGGAGGTAGCACACAACCTAGGCTTTAAAGAAAACTAAGGATTCTAAGGGGCATAAATGGAGAGGGAGTTTGTCCTAGGTATAGAGGTGGAGTCACCTTGTCTAAAGTCATAAGCATAAATATAAATAAATAAATATGTAAGGCTGTCAAGACAAAAAAAAACTTTGTGAGTCAAAAAAGAAAAGTTTTGGTCATTAGAAATGAAAGAAATGCTTATTTTTTCTATAATATTAATAACCAATTATTAGATTAGGATAAAATTTTTTCTTTTCTATTTTCTGAAAAGAGACCAGCTTTGCAGGTCATTCAATCATTCTCAGTAGGATATTGCTGACATATGAAATAGATATGATATAGTTCAAATCCTCAGGGTACATGTTCTTCAGTCTTGGACAGGATCCCACTCAATTAGAAGGCCTTCCCAACAGATTCTAATCTAGGTGAATTCTTGCCTTTAGAAAATTAAGCCCCTGTCTTTAGAACTACTCTCCATTAGAATTTATGGTGACCCATTTTATGAAGGAGAAAACCAACTAGGATGGTCTGAGTAGAGATGTATTCCTTTTTCCTGATTGCAAGAAGCCACTGAGTTTCATGATCAGATCACCTCCTCAATAGAAGGAGCTGAAGACTTTTGGCCCAACTCCTCATCAATACACCATCCCTTCTTTAATTGTAAATTAGTCAGTGTTGATTTTTACCTCTAGGGCATCTCCTTTTCCAAAGGTATTTAAACATTCAGGAATCTTCATGGTTTTGTTTTTTGTTAGAGAAGGAAACAATTGACCATTAATTAATTATTTGCTAACCTAATTAATAACTTGATTATTAATTGCCCAGCAATACTGTCTCAGATTTTTCATTAGTCACCAAAGCCAAGTTGTTGAAAGAAACAAGCCCAGAAAACCCATCTGAGTGACTTGATGAGCAGAAATGTTGCACCCAGAGGTAGCAGTATGAGTATGTCATGAGAAAGAAAGGATTCTGGAGCTCCAAAGTGCAGGAAATAAGTTGCCTTACCAATGTACTCCGTCTGTATTCCTATTCTTCCCATTGACACATTGTGGAATTGTGTGGGATTGTACCCTGAGTTTATAAGGGAGATATTTGGATTTACTTTTCTTAGGATGACACCATGTTTAGGGTTTTCTTGGCAAAAATACTGGAGTAAGTTGCCATTTCCTTCTCTGGCTCATTTGACAGATGAGGAAATTGAGGCAAACAAAGTTAAATGATTTAAGCAGGGTCACACAGTTAGTATCTGAGGCCAGATTTGATGATTCAGGTCCTCCTGACTCCTCCACTCTATTGTGTCACCTAGCTGCCTAAAGGAAGCTAATTGTATTGAAACATATTGTTTAAATCAAAATATTCTTTAAAAAATGATCATGGATTCCAAGTTAACCCCGACTTCAGAGTCAAAGAAGTATGTTGGGGCCCATTTAGCCAGAATTTGCTAAAATAAGGCAAACTTGAAATGTTTATGTCCTATAAATCCAAAATATTTTAGAGGAACTGAAGTGTCCTTGGGAATGGAGCTTGCTTAGGATTTTTTCACTGTAGTAATTTAAATTAATGATAAAGTTATGGAAGACTAAAATGCTTACTTAGCTTTTCTGGCAGTGTCTTAGTACATTTGAAATAAGAACCATAGAATTTCAATATTGAATAGAATATCAGATGTCTTCTAGTCAGTGGTCTCCAGAGTGAGATATCTATACCCTTTGGGGTGTGAGCAGAAAAGTCTTAGAGATCCTATTTAAATACAAAATGGACATTTAGGTGGTATAATAGACTCCTCTTCCTAACTTCAAATCTGGCCTCAGTTGCTTACTAGCTGTGTGACCCTGAACAAATCCTTTAACTCTGTTTGCCTCAATTCCTCATCTGTAAAATAAGTTGGAAAAGGAAATGGCAAATCACTCCAGTATCTCTGCCAAGAAAACCCCAAATGAGGTTCCAAAGAGTCCGACATGAAACGACTGAACAACAACAATATTAAAAGAACAGGGATAGCAATATGACTGAGGCATATTGGTATACTTCCTATTCCTTCATCTTACATATGTGGCAAAGAGGAGTTCTTATCTCCCATATCCAATGAAGTAGGGAAAAAAATGGACAACACATTATAAAGAGTAACAGAAACAAACATCAAGAACCAAAAAAAAAGAAACCAGCATAAGTCTTGGTAAAAGGACCTGAAGCCAAGAGAGAAAATATTAACAAACATGGGAAAACAAAAATCACAATGAAGAAATACTACAGGTTAAGAGAAATCCAAGATGAAAAGATTGACTCCATAACATGTATAAGCAGAGATTCAAAGACAAAAAAAGATTGACTAAAAGGATTATAAGAATGGAAGAAATGAAGCCAATCATAAAAAATCAATTTGGAATTGAATTAGGAGCTCTGGTGGGGAAAAATAATTTATAATAAAAAAATGGAAAACTTACCAGCTAGTAAACTCCCTCAAAAATATGTTGTAATAATCAGAACTCAGTGACTCCAGGTCACAACAAGAAATTGAGAATAAAATAAAAACATTGAAAAAAAAGTTTTAAAAACTATCAAAAAACCTGGAAAGCAGGTTGAGAGATAATATAAGAACCACTAGACTCCCTGAAAAGCATAGCTAACTCTCCCCCCACCAAAAAAATTGGGTGCTATATTGCAAGAAAGTATAAAACAAAAAAAATTTTTAAATGGAATGTAGATGAGATACATACTCAAAAAATAGAACAGGGAAATAGAATAGCAAAAGTCAACAATATGTTAATTACACTTGAATACAAAGATTAATACAAAATAAAAATGAACTGGAGCAGAATTTAATATGCATCAGATGATTTTAAATAAGGTGAGAATAGCAATCATGATCTCAGATCAACAGTAAGACACAGACATGGTAAGAGAGAGAAGCAATTTGCATCATATTTAAGAGTTCCCTAAATAACAATATTTAAGTACATGCATCAAATGTCACAGCATATAAGTATTTGAGGGAAAAATTCATTGAACTTCAAGAAGTTGATGGCAAAACTATCATAGTTGAGTGGAGTGGGTGCCCCTTTCACACTTAGATATAGCTAACAAAAATAAGAGTTGGAGTATAATTTTAGATCTATGCAGAGTAGATAAAGTGATAATGTTGTGCCTGTCTCAGTTTCCCTCAGTTACTGTCTCAGTTTCCCTCAGTTGCAGTATCAGTTTCCCTCAGTTGCAGTATCAGTTTCCCTCAGTTGCAATATGTCTCCCTTAATTGCTGTTTCAGTCTCCCTTAATTGCTCTGTCCCAGAATAGAATCCCCACTTCCTGACCTCCAGAAATAATTGGACTCACATTCCAAAGTAATCATGAAACCTCCAGATGGTCAGACTTGACCTACCTCTTATGTATCTATGACCCAGACAAGCAGTCTGCTTTGGCAAGGCTCCTTACTCCTAACCTGTCAGAACTGAATTTATGGTTTCCTTGGACACCAGATGTGCTCAGCTGTTCCCATGAGTTCTTTATCTCCCTGAGTTATAGGAGCCCTGTATTAATCCATGACTT
This sequence comes from Myrmecobius fasciatus, assembly GCA_023553655.1. NCBI lineage: Eukaryota > Metazoa > Chordata > Mammalia > Dasyuromorphia > Myrmecobiidae > Myrmecobius > Myrmecobius fasciatus. The sequence continues at coordinate 474,374 of JAJPUD010000384.1, read as the reverse complement.
TCCTCAATGGAGTGCTGTGTACTTTGTACTCAGTTGGCTGACATTGCTGTGTGTCAGTCTTCGGGGTGGACTGCGTGCTTTGAGACATGAGTCCCACCAGTCCTGATCCATAGCTATGGATTCTGAACTCTCAATTAACATCAATAAAGCATTACCTAATTTCCATGTGTGATACTGCCTCAGTTTCTCCCTGAGCATTACAATATTAGAGGGTAAGACTGGCAGCTGGGAAAACTTTGAGGATCTCT
>JAJPUD010000384.1:409535-466998 GCA_023553655.1 Myrmecobius fasciatus | reverse complement strand
AAAAAGTTGTCAAACTGTGCATACCCTTTGACCCAGCAGTGTTTCTACGGCCTATGTCCCAAAGAGATCTTAGAGGAGGGAAAGGGACCCACATGTGCAAGAATGTTTGTGGCAGCCCTTTTTGTAGTGGCTAGAAACTGGAAACTGAAGCGATGCCCATCAATTGGAGAGTGGCTGAATAAATTATGGTATATGAATGTTATGGAATATTATTGTTCTGTAAGGAACGACCAGCAGGACGATTTCAGAGAGGCCTTGGAGGGACTTGCATGAACTGATGCTGAGTGAAATGAGCAGAACCAGGAGATCATCATACACAGCAACAACAGTATTACATGATGATCAATTCTGATGGACATGGCTCTCTGCAACAAAGAATTGTCTCAAACCAGTTCCAATTGTTCACTGAAGAAAACCATATACTCCCTGAGAGAGGGATATGAAATATGGACCACAATGTAACATTTTCATGATCTCTATTGACATTTGCTTGCATTGTGTTGCCTTTCTCTAATTTTCCTTTTTTCTTGTAGATAGGATTTTTCTTGCATAACTTCTCAAGCATTTCAGCATTATTAACATGTACTGGACTTCCTGCCATCTAGGGGAGGGGAGGAGACTGGGGGTAAAATCTGTAATGGAAAGCTTTGTAAAGATCAATGCTGGGGAACTACCCATACATATGTTATACAAATAAAAAGCTTTAATAAAAAAAAAGAAAATTGTCTGTTTATATCCTTTGACCATTTATCTATTGAAGAGTGGCTTGAATTCTTATAAATATGAGTCAATTCTCTATATATTTTAGAGATGAGGCCTTTATCAGAACCCTTAAATGTAAAGATGATTTCCTAGTTTATTGCTTCCCTCCTAATCTTGTCTGTGTTAGTTTTGTTTGTACAAAAACTTTTTAACTAAATATAATCAAAATTATTTATCTGGTGTTCAATTAAGAGTTCCAATTCTTCTTGGACACAAATTCCTTCCTTCTCCACAGGTCTGAGAGGTAAACTATCCTAAGTTTCCCTAATTTGCTTATAATATCACTCTTTATATCTAAATCATGAACCCATTTAGATCTTATCTTGGTATGTGGTGTTAGGTGAGGATCAAGCCCTAATTTCTTCCACACTAGTTTCCAATTTTCCCAGCAGTTTTTGCCGAATAGTGAGTACTTATCCCAGAAGCTGGGGTCTTTGGGTTTATCAAAGACTAAATTGCTATAGTTATTGCCTAGTTTGTTCTGTGATTCTATCCTATTCCACTGATTGACTACTCTATTTCTTAGCCAGTACCAAATGGTTTTGATGACCGCTGCTTTATAATATAGTTTTAGATCTGGTACTATTGTGCCTGTCTCAGTTTCCCTCAGTTACTGTCTCAGTCTCCCTCAGTTACTGTCTCAGTCTCCCTCCATTACTGTCTCAGTTTCCCTCAGTTGCTGTTTCAGTCTCCCTTAATTGCTCTGTCCCAGAATAGCAGTTCCCACTTCCTGACCTTAAGAAATAATTGGACTCACATTCCAAAGGAGTTATGGAACCTCCAGATGGTCAGCCTTGACCTAAATGAGTAGTCTTCTTTGCCAAGGCTTCTTACTCCCTAACCTGTCAGAACTGAATTTATGGTTTCCTTGGACACCAGATGTGCTCAGCTGTTCCCATGAGTTCTTTGTTTCCCCTGGGCCATGGAGATTATAAAACTTGTGTTCCCCACCAATGAGGTGCTGAATAATTATTCAGTCGGCTGATATGGCTGTCAGTCTCTGGGCTGGACTGCGTGCTTTGAGACATGAGTCCTACCAGTGCTGATCCATAGCTATGGATTCTGAACTCTCAATTAACATCAATAAAGCATTATTTAATTTCCATGTGTGATACTGCCTCAGTTTCTCCCTGAGCATTACAGTACAGCAAGGCCACCTTCGTCAGCATTTTTTTTTTCATTAATTCCCTTGAAATTCTTGACCTTTTGTTCTTCCTGATGAACTTTGCTACTATTTTTTCTAGATCTGTGAAATAATTTCTTGGGAATTTGATTGGTATGGCACTAAATAAGTAAATTAATTTGGGTAGTATTGTCATTTTTATTGTATTTGCTTGGCCTACCCATGAGCACTTGATATTTTTCCAACTGATTAGGTCAGTCAGCCCATCTTTAAAGTATTTTTTAAGAAAAATATTTGCTAAGGTATTACCCACAATTCATACAAAACTCTTCCTCTCCTTCCCTCCACCCTATCTGTGAGAATGTCTTTCACAAAGTTCCAAGGGAAAATGAGCTCAGGCATAGAGAGCTCATGAACTAAAGGGGCACTTCCTGGTTGCTGGAAGACCTTTTCCTCCCATTTATTGGATGCTCAAAACATTTTCTTTAAGCATGGTAAAATTTGCATCTTGTTTTTGGCTTTCAATGCAGATAATAATTTGAGATAATCCAGGGACAGTTTTTAGGATAGTAATGGGAATATGGTAAGTCAAGCATCTTCTGGATCAGAGATTCTTAATCTACAGGGATGGGAATATATTTAGGTCTGTGAATTTATATAGGAACAAATATTACTTTTTATTTTCCCTGATCTCTGGTTTCTTTTGTAATCTTTTGTATTTTATCTTATGCTTTTAAAAACATTATTCTGAGAAGAGGTCCACTAATTCTTCCCTACTGCTAGAGGGGTCCTTGAAACAAAAATATTCATAACCTTTATGTATCTTGGAAGATCCTCTACCAGTCAAAGGAGGAGGGGAGGGAATGAGAACTGACCTAAAATGAAGTCTTTCCTTCTCCATCTCTACCCCTGGAAAGAAGGTAATATACATTTATATGGCACTTACTATGTGCCAGACTCTAGGCTATGCACTTTTAAACAAATATCTCATTTGATCTTCACAACAACCCTGAGACTTAGGTGCTTCCTGGCTCTGGGCCCACTACTCTTTGTATTCTTTCCACGCTGCCATCAGTTGCCTCCGGGCACCCTCTTACCCCCATCCAAAGCTAATTCTATTTAGCACTGTGATGGAAAATCACACTTGTTCCAGTTTCTGCAAAAGCCTCCCATTTGAGTTAACTCCAATCACATTGCCGGGGGTTATGTTATAGAACCAGACAAGAAAGCAAAATTCAGTTGAAGGACCAATTATTCAAGAATTTCTAGGGAAACAATAGAGGAAAAAGAAGGAATAAAAGGGATAAAGTATTATCAGAAGTCAATATTATTTGGCATTCACTAAAAATAGAAAAATTAATCAGTAGGAGAGACTTGTCAAATTAGACTTAGAAAACTGATTAATCCTTGGCAACCTGGCAAATGTAAACTATTAGGAGACAGATCTCTTATTCAAAAAGAACTATTAGGAAAACCAGAAATTAGTTTGGCAGAAAATGTATTTATATTAGCTACTATACTATACTTTTTGTCTGTCTATCTTTCTGTCTCTCCATATAATATGCTTCAAGAATAATCCATCACTTAGCTTCTAAAGAAACCCCCACATGAAAATCCTAGAACATCATAGCCAAAATCTAGAACTTTTAGATCAAAGAAAAAAATATTACAAGCAGCCAGAAAAAAAAGAATTCAAGTACCAAGGAGCCACATTCAGAATCCTTCACAATTTAGCAGACACAGTTATAAAGGAGTGGAGAGCTTATAATACAAGAACAGAAGATAAAAGACGTAGACTTATAGTTAAGAATAATTTATACAACAAAATTGTGTATAAAATCCTGTGGATTTTTAATGAATTAGAGAAATTCTAAGCATTCATAATGAAAACACCAGAATTTCAGAGGAACTCTGAAGTTCAAACAGTATTGAAAAGAAACATAAAAAGTAAAAGCATGAAGTAGCAACATGATATAATGGAAAGAGGTCTGTATTTGGAGTGCATCTATTGACATAATGTTATTTTACAATTTTGTTATAAATATAGTCTATTGAGTCTATAGTTTTCCTAATATCAAAGCAACCCTGCATCCTAGTTATAAATCCAACATTATATATGATTGTATATATTTATATATTGTATGTAATATTTTAAAATGCTATTGTAGCTTTTTTGTCAAACCGCATACCCTAGACTAATATTTTTTCTTTTTTATTTCATTAAACATTTTCCAATTACATATAAATTTTTTAGCATTCATTTTTTTACATTGAGTTTCAAATTCTCTCTCCTCATCCCTCTCCATTCCTTCAGAAGACAAGCAAGATAATATCAATTATACATGTATAAAAATATTTAAGGGAGTAGATACATATAATTCTAGCCCAGTGCCCCCTTTCTCTGAGGATAGCAGAGTGGTCAAGCATCTAGCCTTAACTTTTCTTTTTCCTTCCTAGCAGGAAATAAAGTTTCCCCTAGAGAAAGATAAATTAGAGAAGTCTATTCTGACTGCCTTTGAGGCACATGATGACACTCCTGTAGTATATGTAGAGTACAGCCTTTCCTACAGTCATATTTGCCGTCCTCTCCACCCCCCACTCCCCACTGACATCTTATATGTCACATAGTAGGTCTTTTGGCTCAAAGAGTATGAATAGTTTATGATTTCATTTGCATAATTTTTATTTGTTTTCCAGAATGCCTGGGACAATTCACAGCTCTATCAGCCCTGTATTACTGTGCCTAATTTCCCATGATCTTCTTACCATTAGAGGAAAGGAAGCATCAGTTTGTGTTCTCTTATTATTAGTGACTTGGCAATTTTGTTCACATAGATAGTTTATGTTTTTTCTTTTGAAAACTATTCATACACATAAATCTATGCATCTGTTGGCCATTTATGTATGTGTCTGATATTTTTATTTGGATATCCAAGTTAGAATTGAAAAATGGGATCAAATCCCATTTTTGGCATTAACTAACATTCTCTAGTCCTAGAAAAGCCACAATCTCTGTATGCCTCAAGTACACAACCAATTCCCTAGGATTTATTGACTAAATTATAGACTGGCTAAAATCTGCACTGATGAAAAGAGACCCTCTATGCTAATGAAACATCAGATTGTTTATGTTTTAGAATTTTAACAGAATGGTAGATGGAAAGATTCTCCTCTTCCTCTCCCCTAAGTAATAGCTTTTCTCTTTTTTCTAGTTGGCTTTGATTTTGTTCTTTCCATTTAAAAGTTTATAATTGTATATTTTGTCTTTTGTGATTTCCATCCTTTGGATATTTCCCCTACACATATTTGTTAAGAAATTTCTTTCTATGCTGTTCTCATTTTGTCATGATGTTATTTTTTTTTTACATTTGGATCATTATATTAGGATCATATTATACGTATTGTATAGTATTTTGTCTAAACATAGTTTCTACTAAATTACTTTCCAGTTTTCCCAATATTCTTATGAAAAATGCTTTAAATCACTAATAATTAGAGAAATGCAAGTTAAAACATTTCTTAGATATTACTTCATATCTATCAAATTGACTAAGATGATTTAAAAGGCAAATCACAAATTCTGGAGGGGATATGGGAAACTAGATATATTAATGTATTGTTGGTGGAGCTATATACTTGTTCAGCCAGTCTGGAAAGCAATTTGCAACTATGCCCCCCAAAATATTAAACTATGCATAACCTTTGATACATAGTACAATGTTACTGCTAGGTCAAGAACCTAGAGAGATCAAAGAAAAAGGGAAAGTATCAACATATACAAAATATATATAGTACCTATTTTTGGTGCAAAGAATTGAAAACTGGAAACTAATGCAATATTCATTAATTGGGGAATAGTTGAGTAAATTGTGGTATATGGTTGAGATGGAATATTATTGTGGTATAAGAAATGATGAAGGGAAAAGAAATGGTGAAGATATGAATTGATGCAAAGTGAAGTGAGCAGAACTAGGAGAACAATTTAAATAGTAATAGCAGTGTTTTAAAGGTAATCAAACTTGAAAGATTCAGTAAATGATCAACAAAGTGACCCATCACAATTCTAAGGATTCATGATGAAACTTACTGTCCATCTTCATATAGAAAATGGATAGACTCTGGGTGCAGATTAAAACACATTTTTTCCCTTCATTTTTTTATTTGTTTGGGGGGGGAAACATAACACTTATCTAACAGGGGAATTTTGTTTTGTATGACTACACATTTTTATAATGGGTTTTGTTTCTCTTGCCTTCTCAGTGGGTAGGAAGGGGACCCATGAGATATTTGAGGAGGGATAAAAAGTTTTAGAAGACTTTCTGTGGTGAATGTGAGCTAATTGGGGAGATATAAAAGTATTGCCTATGACTAGTGAGATATAGAGACTTAGCCCTTGAACTCACTCTCTTTGAGGTGTGGAGGATTCTAGCCAAATCACATTTGAAGCATTACTTTTCTAAAAGTGGCTGGTAAAGGGTCCTTGGTAATAGTTGATCCCATCTCAGTTGGTTCCTGTTTTAAAAAACTCAGTAGTCAAATTGATGCCAGACACAAAGAACCAGTGGCATGAGAACTTATGTGGGACAAGAAGCAGATAATACTGTATTTGTTGTTTTGTTTTTTAAATAAATGCGTGTGTATGTATACATATATTTGATTTGTCACATATTTTAACATAATTAACATGTAGTAGACTTCTTGCCATCTAGGGTACGGGAGGGGACTAGGGGGAAAAATATGTAATGGAAAGCTTTGCAAGGGTCAATGTTGAAAAATTACCCATACATGTTTTATAAATAAAAAGCTTAAAAAAATTAAATGTGTGTGCGTGTGTGTGTGTGCATATTTGTATGTGAACAAACTTGCAGAAATTTATTTTTCTCTCTTCTCTTTGGAATGTTGTTCTTTTACTTCATTTTATAAATTTTCTTATTGTGGAAAGAGTTGGGTTTAGCCGGAACATCTAGTTAGAAATTCCCAGACTTCTTTTACCCTCTTACTTTTCTGAGATTCCATTCAGAAATTGAGGATGGTAGATACTTTGTGACCCTTGGAATATTATTATTTGTTGGAGAAGTTATCAGGCTAGTGGTGGATTAAGACTATATCCCCAACTAAGACTAAGACCCTTTGATTGAACAAGAAAAAAATCAGGGCATTAAATTAATTCCACCAGAAGGAAGCTCCTTAGAGACAGGGACAATTTTGTTTTTGTCTTTTTTATCTTCAATACCTAGCATAGTGCTTTGTACTTAAAAAAATTGTAAACTACACTTGAAACTTCATCAGCATAGGGAATCGAGGAAATTTCTCTACCAAGACAGCACAAATGATGTGCTTTATATTAGTATGCACTTAATAAGTGTTTATTGAACTGAACGAATCTTTTTAGGTTCCAAGGAGGTTTCCAAAAATTTCTGCAAATTTTTTTGGCATTGTATGCACTTTCTAATTTTTTTTTAGTATTGGCTTTTGTCAGTATATGCCCCTTCTAATTCTAACCCATAGTTATCAGTACTGACCACTTTGTTGTCTTTTCTTCATTAGTCCTATTGATTCAGTTTATCTCCAAGAAGAAGATATGAGGAAGATGGTTTTTCATGCTTTTTTTCTTGGTGACTCAGGTTATATTAAAACAAACAAAAAAAATTTACAAAAAACCCAACTTCTGTGTAGGGGAGTGATCCAGACTAGCTGAGTGCTTAATAAATCTATTTACAATAGCTAGTATTTATATAGTGCCTTAAGGTTTGCAAAGAGCTTTACAAATATTAATTCATTTTTTTTCTTCGCAAAAACCCTGGAAGATAGGTATGTTTATCATTCCTATTTTACAGATGAAGAAACAAGCATAGCAAGGTTGAGTGAGCTGTCTACCTTCACATGGCTAATAAGCATCTCAGGTAGAATTTGAACTCAACTCTCCCTGACTCGCGTTCCAGGGTTCTATTCACTGTATCACTTTAGATATTAGATACCTCCAACATGGTCATGGCTACTGCTATGGCTAACTGAAAAACTGGTTGTAGACCTCCCTAGTTGTCTTTCTCCCTATGAAAAGACATACCCTTCCCTTGTTTGACTGGGAGCTTCCGAAGTGACTACTCTTCCTCAGTTTTCCTAATATGAGCTATATCCTAATGTTGGAAACCACTAGATTGGCCACAAAATTTGAAATAGGATCTCTTCTAAAATATACTACCCATGAAAATTAAGCTGCTCTGCAGTAGTATTCATTATGTGTAGTATATCATAATCTCCACAGGATTCATCATTGTGGATTTATTCCAATTCAGTGCAAACTTCAAGGAGGGAATATACTTGCAATATCTGGTCTCCCACAGAGTTTAGATTGTTACCATATAGAAGAACTTTGCTTACTTAGGGAAGTATTCATTTTTCAATATAAACTGCAATTTTCATTCAATCACATATTTAAGGAAAAAAGCTTTGAAATTCTGAGTAAGGTAAGCTATTTTATAAAACATATGTTTTGGATAAGAGATGATACTTTTTCTTGGTAGACAAATAAAATAGCTTAGTGGTGGTTGTTACAGCAATGCTTTCTTCATTCCACTAGAGAGCAGAAAAGAGTCATGATTTTCCCAGCAATGAATTAAAAACTTATTTGGGAGCTTGCTTTGGAATCCAGTTTCCAATGCAAAACAGAACATATTAAAGGTGTCATGAATTATTTTTATTATTTAATGAGCCTAATTTCTACCTTGGGCCAGAAAACCATAACAATAGTTTATATGCTCAGCAAAGTGAATAGTGTGATCTCTGCATTTATGCTGGAGAAATTCTCTTACTTCTGTTTTCAAGTTCATTCATTCATTTAAAAAGAATATATTGAACATATACTGTACCATACCGTATTAAATGGTATGAGGGATACAAATGAGTAGAATAATAATATTTCACATTTATGTGGCATTTTATAGCCTAAACAGTACTTTTCTTACAACAACCCTATGAGATAGCTAGAGTAAGCATTATACATTCTGTTTATAGATGGAGATACTGAGGCTCAGAATATTTATATGGAGTGTTCAAGGTCACATAGAAAGTATCAGAATGGTAAATTGTTCAAAGGATAGTCAGAAACATGGGTGATACACTTCTCATGGGAAGGACAGTTATCCCTGAGATGCTTCAGTTTAATAATTACACTGCCTGTTACATTCTCCCCACATGGAGCCAAAAGAGCCATCTTGGACTGAGAGCACTTTTCTAACTCCATGATGCCTTTGTAAGATTAGAATTCTCAAGTCTCAGTTCATTCTAACCTTTAGCATTACTAACCTTATTCTCATGATACGGTACCACTCTTTTGTATTCTTCCTCTTTTATTTGCCCTTGTTTCTGTTTCCATACTAGAATGTAGTGTCAGTTCAAAAGCCCATTGGTAAGGGACTGACTCCTTAATGCCATGTACCTGTGAGGGATGAGGTCAAGTTGGTAAGAGCAAGAGTTCCAGGCTCTTTGAGTTTCTTCAGTGACTTCAAGTCTTTTTAATTTCTTTGTGCTTCTTGAGTCTCTTTAAGCTCTGAAGTTGTTTTTAGGCATTTCTGGTTTCCAATTTCAAGAGAGGTAGAAGATGCCAACTTCTCTTTGGGTTGTTGAAGATAATTAATCTGGGAAAAAGCTGCCATGAGAGGAGTTGTGAGTGTCCCCCATGTCCCTATTCCAAACTGCCTAAATTAGACACTTTGGTGGGTTTCCTCTTAGGTGAGATCTAGGACTCTCTTTCTTGGTTGAGTTATCTCACTCTCAGTGAACAAACTCTTTTAGTCTGTATTATTTAATATAAATTATTTTATGCATACTTTCCATGATTTTTCTTTTACTATCAACTTGGATAAATGTGTTTTTTTGCTACTGGTGAATTCATTGTGGAACTGGTATTTTGTGGGAAAGAGCTCAAGTCTTAGACATAAAATCTGGTTTCTTGCTCCCCTCAAATAATGAAACAGTTATCAGAGATTTTTCTTGAACCTAAAAATTATGTCTCCTAGACTAAAAATAATTAAGGAATCAGAGAGATAAAATTCATCCTCAGTACCTCCACTCTCTGAGGAGAGTGGAGTGGTTAAGCTTTTGGCCCCAACCTCTTGCTTCCCTCTCTTGACAGAAATTAGTCTCTTGTGGGGAAGGATAAAAAGGATAAAGATAAAGAGGAGGTTAAAGATATCTGTTCTGCTTCCCTTTGAGCTGTAAAATAACACTTCTATGATACTTGTATGGGAGCAGCCCTCACTACATATATTTTAAACATCTGAATTGGTTAGGCAATTTCTTCCAACTTATATCCTGACTTTGCAGTTAATGTTAGGGTTGCTAGTCGTGTTGTTGCTTTCTTGGAGTATTTGAAGATCTTAGGGACAGACTGGGAACCTGCAAACTTTCAGTGCTCCCAGAGTAATTTTATCCAGGGGAAATTCTAATTGCTGCCTCCCTGGTCTGCACATTTTTTGATCTAGATTTGGGTCTGAACAACATTAGAATACTGCTAGAACCAGCCCTGCCACCTTGAAAGTTCTATTGGCTCAGAGTTGCAGAATTTTGGCTTCCCTTTGGTTTCCTATTTTAGTTATTCCTTTGTAGGCTAGACTTGGCATAGGAAGTGAGACCCTGCTCTGGGCCTGAAGTCTGATCCATTCTACTCCTGCTGGCTTCTGGCCTTCCTCCTTTCTTGATAGACTGCCAAGGACCTCTCTACCTAGGAATGCCATCTCTGGGCAAAGATCCTCCTTTTAGTCCACCCTGGATCTGCTACCTAGAACTGTTTAGAGGTGACAAAACTGTCAGTTTGTACCTGTCTTCATTGTGGTGCCCCAATATGTCTGGGACCTACTCTCGCTCCAATTTATAGCTTCTTCTTCAACACTGGAGTTCTCTGACAGATATCAGGAAATTTGATTTTAGTGGGAGAATAGAGATGATGGAGGGAATCTGCTAGAGAAGGCAAGAACAGAATCACTTATGTATTTAAAGGAGTTTGCCTTGGCAAAGAGAAGGGTCACCTCTTCATATGAGACAAGGTAAAAGGAGGAGTTAGTGGCAAAAGGCTTTAGAAATAGGAAGAGGAAAGAAGATGGAGCTCTCAGTAAATAGCTTCATTTTCTTCAGTGAAAGATGGGCAAGTTCTGACCTAAAATTTTGGAGAAGGGATTAAAAGGTTTGCAAAAGCAACTGTGGTGAATGAGGTAGTGAATTGCTTAGAGAGCTCTAAAAGAATTGTCTTGCTACAGTGAGGGTCCAGTTATGATTATGTAACATAAATTGTAATAGGTCCAATTAGCAGGATCATGTGACTTTCTCCAGCTTTATTTAGCAGTATATGAATAAGAATGAAGACAGTGAATGATAGGAGTAATCTAAGTCTGAGGCTTGGCAAGGCAAGAATAAGCGTAGGAGGACCCAAATGACATCATTGTATTGCAAGTCAAGGTGAGGTGTGTCCAACTGTGACTGGTCAGACCAATATAAGCTCAGAAGTCTTTACCACAGGTTGGGCACAAATAGTCCACATGAACATTTGGAGTGAAGATGTCTTTAAATTTGTGCATCTCATATTTCTTTTGAGCTACTGCAATTCTGCTTCTCCATTTGCAGTAAATAATGTATATATGTAAGTGTAAGTATATTCCATGTACCAATAATGAGTAGAATCATCTTCACAAAAGATTTTTTTTATAAAGCTTTTTATTTACAAAACATATGAGTGACCTTTCAACATTGACCTTTGCAAAAAAACTTTTTTTTTCCCAAGCTTTTCCTTTCCTTCCCCCCACCCCCCACCCCTAGATGACAGGTAATCTAATACATGCTAGATAGGATAAATTATATGACAAATACAATACATGTATACATATCTATACAGTTATCTTACTGCACAAGAAACATCAGATCTAGAAAGAGAAGAAGAAAAAAACAACCTAAGAAGGAAAACAGAATGCATGGAAATATTCACAGAAAGCATTAAAATGCTGTGTTGTGGTTCACACTCAGTTCCCACAGGCCTCTCTCTGGATGTATATGACTATCTTCATCGCAGCACAACTGGTTTGAATCACATCATTGTTGAAGAGAACCATGTCCATCAAAATTGATCATGGTATAGTCTTGTTGCTGTGTATAATGTTCTCCTGTTCTGCTGATTTCACTCAGCATCAGTTCATGCAAGTCTCTCCAATCCTCTCTGAAATCCTCCTGTTGGTCATTTCTTACAGAACAATAATATTCCATAACATTCATATACCATAATTTATTCAGCCATTCTCCAATTGATGGGCATCTTTTCAATTTCCAGTTTCTTGCCACTACAAAAAGGGCTGCCACAAACATTTTTGCACATGTGGGTCCCTTTCCCTCCTTTAAAATCTCTTTGGGATATAGGCCCAGTAGAAACACTGCTGGGTCAAAGGGTATGCACTGTTTGATAACTACAAAAGATTTTTTTAAAACTTTTTTGGTGTTTTGATTGCAGGGGAAAGGATTCTAAGAAGATGGTAGAATAAAGCAGGAAATGATCTGTCTTCTAAATTCCCCCAAAACAGTTTAAAATAATGCTTCAAAGTGAATTTTGAGCAGCAGAAATAATTAAAAGTAGAGGTAAAGTAGTTGTCTACCTAAGACAACTTGGGAGGACCAAAGTGGTGGTCTGGCCAGGTTGAAGCATATATACTTTCAGGCAGATACCTCAGAACCAACAAATAATGACCCCTGGGGTTACTGTGTAAGGTGCAGCCCTAGCTTCAGGAACTTTCACCCCCTGGACAACGTATAGATTAAACAGTTAACCAATGGAAGGTTGAAGGGCTCTCCACTGGTGCTGGACACTGAGTCCAGGAGAGCTAACCAGATGCTTTCCCAGACTATGGATGTGGATGAGGAAAAGTGAGCACGTGCTGGTGAGTGCAGTTGGGCCCTGTTGACCAAGGGCACTGGAGGGAGAGCAGAATCCCTAGTGTTAGTTCCAGGGCAGAAGAATACAATTTCAAGAGGGATTGTACGGATAAGAGTGTTTGTGCTGACAGCATTGCTGAAGGGCTTGCACTGCCTGGATAGAAAGGTATACCTGATATACAAAGCAATAGCAATGTTCTGGGATGATCAGCTATAAATGACTGTTATTCTCAGTAGTACCATCACTGAAGGATTTAGGATGAAAATCCTATCCATATTCAGAGAAAGAACTGATCAATGAGTTTTCTTGTGCAGCAAGATAATTGTATAAATATTTATACATATATTGGATTTAACATATATTTTAACATGTTAAACATATGTTGGATTACTTGCCATCTGGGGTGGGGATGGGGGAGAAGGAGGGGAAAATTTGGAACACAAGGTATTGCAGGGGTCAATGTTGAAAAATTAATGCATATGTTTTGAAAATAAAAAGCTTTAATAAAAAAAGAAAGAACTGATCAAGTGTGAATACATATCGAAGCATTCTCTATTTCTCCCTCTATCTCTCTATTTTTAACTTAATTTTTCTTGAAGGTTTTTATTTTCATTAGGATAGGAGATCCATGTTTTCTTTCACAACAACTTTCATGGAAATGTTTTGCATAACCTCACATGTGTTTTCTTAATTGTGGGATAAGGAGAGAATCTAGAACTCAAAAATCTTAAAAAAAATTGTTTTGAATGTAACGGGAAAATATTAAATTAATTACTTAGAATTTTTAAAAAAGAAAGGAATACCTGTCCCTAGACAGAACTCAGATAGCAACAGCAGAAAAAATCTTAAGCCTTTGAGACATTATTTCTCACACTTCTGGATAAGAGTTGGGTTTTAATACAATGTTAATAAAGAAGAAATACATACTAAAAATGAGTAAGCAAAAGCAAAAGAACTGAACCACAGATAACTATTATGGTGATAGAGAAGATCTGGATTTGAATCAGAAGACAGTGAAGTTAAAAAAGTTATTTCTACTTTAAAGAAAAAAACAAAATGGTCAAATGTCCCCAAAGAGTTCTTGCAAGAACTTAAAAAGGACTTTAAAAATAAAATAAGAGAAATAATTGGAAAAATATTAATTGTTCATAGGTGAGCAGAACCAATAAAATAAAAATGGCAATTCTGCTTAAACAAATCTATTTATTCAATGCCATCCCCATTAAATTACTAAAAGATTATTTTATTGAGCTAGAAAAATAATAATGAAATTCATTTGGAAAAACAAAAAGTCAAGAATATCAAAGGAATAATTAATGAAAAATGTAAAAGAAGAAAGCTTAATAGTACCAGATTTTCAGCTACATTAATAAAGCAGTAATTATCAAAGCTATCTGGTAAGACTGGTTAAGAAATAGAAAGCTGGATCAGAGAAACAGAATAGGCATACAATACATAGTAGTAAATGATTACAGTTATCTTGTGTTTGACAAATGTCAAGATTTAAGTTTTGGGAATGAGAATATACTATTAGTAAAAAATTGTTGAAAAAGTGGAAAGCAGCCTGGCAGAAAGTGGGCATAGACCAGTATCTTAAGCCATGTACCAAGATAAGGTTGAAATGGATACATGACCTAGATATAAAGGGAGATTTCCAAAAAAATTAGAAGGACATGGAATACATTATCTCTCAGACTTAAGGATAAGAGAATTTATTAGTAAGCAAGAGATACAAAGCATTGTGAGATGTAAGATGAATGATTTTGATTGCATTAAAATGGCTTTGTGCAAATAAAACCAAAGTAACCAAGATCAGAAGAAAATTGGGGGAAAAATTTTACAGAGAATTTCTTGGATAAAGGCTCCCAACTCAAATATACACAGAACATTGTTAAATTTATTAAGATATAAATTATTCCCCAATTGATAAATGGTTAAAGGATATAAACAGCCACTTTTCTATGAGAATATCAAAACCACATAGAGAAAAAATGCTCTAAATCATTATTGATTAGAGAAATACAAGTTAAAAAAATTTGAAATCATTCACACCTATCATACTGGCTAAAATGATAGAAGAGGAAAAAATGACAAATGTTGGAGGGGAAAGTTGAGACACTAAACACCTGATGGTGGAACTATGAACTTACCCACCTATTTTGGAGAGCAAGCTGGAAGTTTATAAAAGTTATTAAATTGTGTTTATTCTTTGAGTCAGAAAAAAACAGTATGAGCTCTGTTTCCTAAAGTGATCAGGGAAAAAGGAAAATAGCTTATGTATTCTAAAATATTTATAGCAGCTATCTTTGTGGTGGCAAAGAACTGGAAATTAAGGGGATGGCCATCAATTGGGCAAAGGTTAAACGAATTGTGATACATGATTTTGGTACTGTGCTTTAAGAAATAAGTAATAAAATATGTAAAGACTTGCATAAAATAATGAAAACTTAAGTGAGCAGAACCAACAGAACACTGTATATAGTAACAGAAATATTGTTTGAAGAATATTTGTTAACCACCAAGCTATTCTAAGTACTATAAATACTCAGATCAACTACAAAGGAGCTATGAAGGAAGATGCTATCCACCTCTAGAGAAAGAACTGATAAATAGAAATGTTTAATATGGTTTTAAATGTAATTTATAAATATATGCCAAATGGTGGCCTTCTCTCATGCAGGGTGAGGAGGGAGGGAGACAGTTTGGAACTTAAAATGGAACAAAAAATTAATTTTAAACAAGTGTTCCTTCCTCACTGAGGAAGCCATCCCTCAGCAGCCATTTTTGCTTTGAAATTGACTATATTTATTTTTAATCACCAGGTGGCACTGATAAACATTCCTTAAGGAGTGCTGTGTCTATTGAGAAGTGTTGAATAAGTTCCCAGCAATCTGTGGTTACAAGACCTTATCCCTTACCTCTGCCTCTCTCCAAGGGGCAGTGTTGGCTTGTTGCTAAGGTTCTGGAGATTTGTAAATCTAATCAAAATAAAAAAAAATTGCACCTTCTTTTGAAATGCTTGCATTTCATTTAGCTCTTCTGAAATGGAGTTGATTCTCCACAGAAGCAGACACTCTTGAATGATGAATACTGTCTGTTTTTACTCAGCATAAAACCAGTAAGCAAATTATTAGTCCAAAAATAAACAAAAACAAAATGCACAATAAAATAATAAACACTTACTAAGATCATGAGCTAACTGGTCTTTTAAACCCCAAGGCTTAGGTAGCATCCAAGAATTCAAGGACATGAATGTTTTAAATTTATTTAGTTCCCCATTGCTCTGGTCCTGTGAATCAGTAAAGGAGGGAAAAACAATCCAATCTTCATGGGATGCTTCATATTTACATTTTCAGTGAGACTGGTCATCAAAAGCACAGGTAGAAACTCTGGTGGAACTTTGGACCTGGAACTCAAGAATATGGAATTTGGCATCCAGAGTGAACTATAATTCAGGACAATTGAGATTTCCTCTGATCTTAACCTGTCTAGTTAATGATCATCTAAATTAGCGCATTGGTTAAGTGAATTCAGCAAGAAGCCTTGTGAAGAAGCTCTTCACAGAATTCTACCAAACACTTTAAAAATTGGAATTAATTCCAATACATATAAACCATTTGAAAAAATAGAGGAAGAAGTCCTACCAAGTTCCTTTTATGACAAAAATATAGTGCTAATACCTAAATCAAGAAGAGCCAAAACTAAGAAAATTGTAAACCAATTTCCATCATGAATATTGATGCAAAAATCTTAAATAAAATATTAGCAAAGAGATTTACTCCAACTTATTTCCAGGATAACACACTATAACCAAGTAGGATTTATATCAGGAATGCAGGGCTGTTTCAACAACAGGGAAACTATCAGCATAATTGACCATATCACTAACCAAACTAACAGAAATTATATGATTATCTCAATTGTTGCAGAAAAAGCATTTGACAAAAGTGCAACACCCATTCTTATTAAAAACACTAGACAGCATAGGAATAAATGGAGTTTTCCTTAAAATGATAAGTAGCATTTATCTAAAACCATCAGCAAGCATTATATGTAACAGGGATAAACTAGAAGCATAACCAATAAGATCAGGGATGAAATGAGGTTGCCCATTATCACCACTACAATTCAATTTTATACGAGAAATGTTAGATTTAGCAATAAGAGAAGAAAAAGAAATTGAAGGAATTAAGGTAGGTAATGAGGAAACAGAACTTTCACTCTTTACAGATATAATGGTACACTTGGAGAATCCTAGAGAAACAACTGAAAAACTACTAGAAACAATAATTTTTATCAAAGTTGCAGTATATAAAACAAACCCACACAAATCATTGGCAATCCTATATGTTACCAATCAAGTCCAGCAGCAAGATAGAAATCCCATTTAAAATAATTGTAGATAAAATAAAATATTTGGGAGTCTACCTGCCCAGACAAAGCCAGACAATTACAAAACACTTTTCACACAAATAGTTAGATCCAAACAATTGGAAGAATAAACAAAAATTCAAGAACTTCAAGGAAATTAATGAAAAAATACAAATGAATGTGGCCTATCTATACCAGACCTAAAATTATATTATAAAGTGGTGGTCAACAAAACCATTTTGGTACTGGCTAAGAAACAGCGTAGTAAATAAGTGGAATAGGTTAGGTTTACAAGATACAATAGTCAATGACCATAGTAATCTAGTGTTTGATAAACCCAAAAGTTCTAACTTCTGGGCTAAGAACTTACTATTTGACAAAAATTGCTGGAAAAAGTGAAAAATAGTATGACAGAAACCAGGCATTCACTAACACCTAACCTTATACCAAATAAGGTCAAAATGGGTTCATGATTTAAATATAAATATAAGAAAATTAAAGGGAACAAGGGATAATTTATCACTATTGATTAGAGAAATGCAAATTAAGACAATAGCAAGGACCATTTTACATCCACTTCTCAAATTGGTTAAGATGACAGGAAAAGATAATGATAAATGTTGGAGTGGATATGGGAAAATTGGGACACTAATGCATTGTTGGTGGAGTTGAATTTATCCAACCATTCTGGAGAGCAATTTGGAACTATGCTCAAAGGGCTATCAAACTGTGCATACCCTTTGATGGTCTGCATCCCAAAGAGATCATAAAAAAGGGAAAAGGACCCACTTGCAAAAATATTTGTAATGGCAGGGAACTGGGAACTGAGTGGATGCCCATCAATTGGGGAATGGTTGAATAAGTTATGATATATGAAATTAGTGAAATATTACTATTCTATAAAAAATGATGAGCAGGCTGATTTCAGAAAATTCTGAAAAGACTTGCATGAATGGATGTTAAGTGAAGTGATTAGAACCAAGAAAACATTGTACACAGCAACAAGATTATGTGATAATCAACTGTTACGGACTTACCGCTTTTCAACAATGCAGTGATTCAAGGTAATTCCAATAGACTTGAGATGGGAAGTGCCATATGCATGCAGAGAGAGAACTATGGAAACTGAATGTGGATCAAAACATAATATTTTCACTCTTGTTGTTTGCTTGTTTTTTTCCTTCTTTTTTTTTCACCCTTTGAACTGATTTTTCTTGGGCAATATGATGATTATTTAGAAGAATTGCATATTTTTGATCTCTGTTGGATTGCTTGCTGTCTGTGGGAGGGGATAAGGGGGAAAGAGAGAGAGAAAAGTTTGGAACATAAGGTTTTGCAAAGGTGAATGTTGAAAACTACCTTTGCATGTATTTGGAAAAATAAAGAGCTATAAAAAAAGAAGCTCTTCACAGTTCCCATCCCACCACTTTTCCAGATTTCTTTTATATTATTGTCCTTTGTATGCTTTGTATTTAATTTTAGCTAAATTGATGTAACCTATTCCTATATATATGCATACATATATATATATATGCACATACCCCAAATTTATGTACGTGTATATATGTGTGTGTATATATATATGTGTACATATGTCTATCTATCTATACTAGATATATCCTAAAATTGATATTCTGTCTTCTGTTCCATTCCTTTAAACAAGTTATTTCCATTCCTGGAATGTATTTCCTCCTTACCTGAAATGCATTTCCTTCTTACCACTAACTTCTATAATTCTTAGCTTTCTCTAAAGTCCAGAGCACCTCGTATCCCCAAGTTGTTAGCATTCTTTCCATCATCAATTGATCCTGTGTTACTTATCTGTGTATTGTGTCTCTCCAGATGAATGTAAGCTCCTTGAAGGAAAGGCTATTTCCTTTTTGTATTTATATAGGATCCTTTATATATGATCCTGACAGTGTGTGTTACATATAGTAGAGTCTTTAAAAATGCTTGTTGAATTGAGTTGGATGAAGGAAACACCAAGTAAGTATATATACCTCACAATAATAAAAGAAACTGAAGCAACTTTTTGATGTCATAGAAGCAAACTATAAATATCAAAGGAATATTTTCAGCATCTAATAAAGTGAGAAATAGGTTTTTTTTCCAGCATGAAAGGTGATGAAATAACAGATTCAAAATCTTAATGATTGTGGATTAATGGGAAAGATACTAAATTACATTGGGTATTTAGTCTTTTAATATTAATTTCAGTTATTTTAATGGAGGACTATATTTTCATGAAAAAAAGGAAAGGTGGGGAAAATTCTGTTATTATCTGTATCTCATTTAGACATTCTTTGGATGTAAATCTGGCAGTTCATACCTGTGACCAAGGCACCTACTTTCACTTGTTGGCATTACACCCTAATTTCAGCTTCATTCATTTTGATAGGTACACAAAACTTTAGTAGGTTGAATCTATAATCATAAAGACTGATGACATGAATTCTTATATACTTAAAGCTTTAACATTTAAGATCAAAGAGATATGTCAAGCAAAAAAAAATACAACCTATACTTTCTGTAAGCTTTTGCTGCCCTTTAGAAGTTGTATTTTCGATAGTGTACTATTCAAGACTTATTTCAAATGGCACATTATGACATGTAGGTGACTTTTCTTGAAGTACTGGATTTAGGGTCAGAAGTTTCTACTGTATCCAGACTTTGCCAGATATTACCTGTGTGAAAAAGTCACTTCACCTCTTGGTCTTAGTTTCCTCTTTTGTATAAATGAAGACATTAGAGATGATCTTTAAGGGTTCTTTCATCTCTTAATCTATAATCTCATATCTGTTTTTTTGTTGTTGTTCAGTCATTTTTCAGGCATGTTCAATTCTTCATGATCCATTGGGGTTTTTTCGGCAAAGATGCTAGAATGGTTATTTCCCTCTTTATGGATAAGAAAACTGAGAAAAACAAGATCAAGTTACTCACCCAGGGTCACAAAGCTGGTAAGTGTCTGAGGCCAGATGAATCTTCTTGACTTCAGGCCCAGCACTGTGTCCACTATACCACGCTGTCTTATGACTCTATCCTATAAATATGAAATAATTCAAAGTTTGGTCTGACATTTCCACATCTCTTTTTGTATCCGTTTAACATGTCTGATTAAATGATACCCTACTTTACACCATGCTGCCTCCATTTTAGCCATCAATCCCATCTCCCCCTTCCCTTCTCACTCCCACTTTCCAAAATCTTGGACTCTACCCCTGATTTGCCAGGCACTGACAGGTAAGCTTTGTGCTTTATCTTGCTACCTTCTTCCTCTCCTCCCCTTCTCCCTTTTTCCAGGGTCTAATTGTTACCTTCCTCCATTAGAATATAGTTTTCTAATGTTTGTGGTAGCCCTTTTTATAGTGGTAAGAAACTGGAAGCTGAGTGGATGCCCATCAATTGGAGAATGGCTGAATAAGTTATGGTATATGAATATTATGGAATATTATTGTTCTGTAAGAAATGACCAGCAGGATGATAGTAGAGAGGCCTGGAGAGACTTACATGAACTGATGCTAAATGAAGTGAGTAGAACCAAGTGAACATTGTACATAGCAACAGCAAGATAACATGATGATCAATTCTGTTGGACATGGCTTTAATCAACAAGGAGGTGACTCAGGGAAACTCAATACTCTTATGATGGAGAGAGCCATCTGCACCCAGAGAGAAGACTGTGGGAATTGAATGTGGATCACAATATAGTATTTTCACTCTTTTTGTTGTTGTTTGCTTGCACTTTGTTTTCTTTCTCATTTTTTCCCTTTTTGATCTGATCTTTCTTGTGCAGCATGATAATTGTGGAAATATGTATAGAAGAATTGCACATGTTTAACACATATTGCATTATTTGCCATCTAGGGGAGAGGGTAAGGGTAAAGGAGGGGAAAAGTTTTGGAACACAATATTTTGCAAGGATGAACGTTGAAAATTATCTGTGCATATGTTTTGAAAATATAAAGCTTTAATAAAAAATTATAGTTTTCTTAAGGATAGTATTGCTTGACTGAATTTGTATGCTTAGAACTTAACACATAATAAACACTTAGTAAATGTTTGTTTTCTCTTTTCCTTTTCTTTTTCTCTTTTGTCTCTGGGTGTTTTTCACTGTCTCTCTGTCTCTTTCTGGTGATTGAGGTTGTGATTCTGGCTGTCTCTCCACATCTTTTTTTGTCTCCTTAATTAATGTATCTTCAAATCCAGACTGCTACATTAAGAGTAAAGAAAGGATCAGAGAATCCACATCATTTATCTTGCCACAACCAACATAACATTAAACAATAGCCCAATGATCAGGATGATAGTACCTCCAAACTTGCTAGTTAACTCCCAGAGAGTGAGTCTTTTGTGGTACATCGGTGAGCACAATTTAGAAGTCTTTGTGCTATTAAAAGTCTTCCAAACTGTTCAGCATTCTAAAGACACAATTTTATTTTCTATCAAGCCCCATTGACTGATGTGGGATGGTAGAGGGTTGCGAAGGAATTTGACCAGGATCTTACCATCAATGTAAACAATAACTCATACTTACTAGTGCAAACAATACCTCACATGTATAAAGTGCTCTTTGTAAATACTATGAGACAGGCAGTCCATGTGTTATTTGTTCTATTTTGCAGACAAGGAAACTGAGGCTCTGAGAAGTGATTTGGGCAAGATCAAATTTGTACAAGATGATTTATACAACTAATACATTTCAGAGCTGTCACTCAAATCAAGGCTTTCTGATTTCAAATTTTCCACTGTACCATGCTAAAATGCCATAGTAACACTACTGCCAATTCTCTCACTTTTTCCCCCCTTCTTTTGAAAAGCATGACTATGAAGGTATTTTTAAAATACATAAGGCATTTCCTTAGCATCCTATATGTTTGGAAAGAGATTGTGCTGGTTTGCAAGAAGGTCCTTTATTAATGATAATAATGATATTTATGCAATGCTTTGAGGTTTGAAGAGTGCTTTACATGTGTTATCTAATTTGCTCTAAAAACAACCCTGTGAGATGGGTGCTATTATTATCCACTGATGAAGAAACTAAAGCAAACAAATGTTACTGACTTGATTCATATAGCTAGTAAGTATTTGAGGGAGGATTTAAATACAGGTCATCTTGATTCCATGTCTGGTTTATGCTATTTTATTCACTAGTTCCACAAAAGTCTTCTTCAATAATTCCTGGAAACACTGATCATTCCCCATCCTAATTACTCATTTCTTTTATTACCTGAAAAATATAGAAGATAATATTAAATTTCACACTTTATCATGTGCCCTAATACACTATTTAGCTGGTATTGTTTAGGTCCACATAAGTCAGTTTTTCATGGGTTCACCTTAAATTGCCAAAGCTTTAATTTCACCACTCTGGATGAACATCTTTATATATTGAATAATACATTTTCCAAATGTATTATTCCTCTGCCTTTGTAAACAGTAGAAAACGGAATCATTTTCCAATAAGCTCTTAGGAAAATTGGATGACAATTTGGAGAAAAATAAATTTAAGCTCATGCTTCTTAAGTATATACTACAAAAAATAAGAGTTAGATAAGAATTATATGTATATATGCATATACGTATTTAAAGTTTTTTTAAAAAAGAAGAAAATGAGGTAGTATACTTGTCCCAAATGTGATGGGGAGAGAAATTATTAACTCTCAAGGCAGTGGAGGAAGTTACTAGGGATTATATTGTAAGAAACAAAATATCTTACCAAGAATTCCACTGATGAATGCAGGAAAGATTAATTTTACATTCTTCCAAGAATGAGTGCCTAGGTGAATAGACACACTCCAAATGCAACAATATTTTATTTCCTGTCCTAAAGCACAAGTCTTCCCCTGATTCCCCATTAATTGGATATTACAGAAGTTATAGGACATGAATCTCCACCCCTCATTATATAGCCACTCCCTGCTCCCAAAGGGGCTTCCATTTTAGAAGGGGGAAGAGTAAGAGAGAAAAGCAGAGAACAAAATAGTCTTTTCCAAGTCAGTCTCTGCCCTCAAGAAACTTACATTTTTTTGGGTGAAGATAAACTTCACCCTTGATTTTTCTTTGACATCCTTATGGGTTTCAGTTTTCTAATTTAAGCTTCGCTTTTCCAATTTAATTTTCATAACTTTACCTTCAACAAAAGCTGATAGCTCATACTCTCATAGATCCTTCTTTGCAAATAGGAAAAATTTCAGAATTAATATATTCATTGATCACATTGGGGAAAAATTGAGTTTAAGGCAAGTATACAAAACATTTTTCAAAATGGAAATGAGTACAGAGTACTTAACTTTTAAAATTGCTACCAGGAACCCCTGTGCTCACATTCAGACAGAGAAAACATATCCAGAAGGGACCAAGGTTTATGAAAAGGAGAAAACATAAATAGATACAATATTGGAGGTAGGGATGGAGGCTGCAACTTCCGGGATAGTTATCTCTATGGAGAAAGTACAGAATGGAAATCCTTTTCTAAGGTTTTATTAGATCATTCTCATTGAGGTGAACTGAAGTTCTGGGTGAGGCAGAAGAAAATGAGATGAGGAGCTTGTCCACTCTCAGAAAGAGTGAGAATACTTAGAGAGTGATTAAATATATACCCTTTTCAAAATAAACTTAGAAAATACAAGCCTTTCTTAACCTATTTGCATGCTAGTTTTTAAGGAAAGAGAAAAACAGGTTCCTCAACCTATTTCTTTTATTTTTTTATTTTGGGGTTAAGTGACTTGCCCAAGGTCACACAGCTAGGGAATGTTAAGTGTCTGAGATCACATTTGAACTCAGGTCCTCCTGACTTCAGAGGTGGTGCTCTATCCACTGCACCAACTAGCTGCCCATTTTTCTCTTTTTAAATGAGAAGTAGCAAAGAAGTAAGGAAAGGCTAGGAGGAAAAAAAAGACTTCTTAGTATCTGTCTACACATAGATATGTAACTACACACGCATGTATATATTAATAATATTTGTTTTGGTACAACAGATGTTTCCTAATAACTACCCAGAGTCCATATTTATAATTTGGTTATAATTTTATAATTATATTTATATCAATATATATTATATTGATTTATAATTAATAACATAATATTGTTATCTAAGATATAGCTACACAATATCTTTATACATTATGATATAAATATAAGGCCTTTATTTTAATATTACAATACTTTACATATTGTATAATATGTATACAGACATAAATATATGTTCATGGATATATACACATTTAGTGATGCATTTTATTTTGAAAAATTAGACACTTCCCAACAAATACCCTACATATACGTTTATACATTATACTTATTGTATATTTATATAATTATTAATATGTTATATAAATATATATTTTTCGGATTGTAGAATTCCTTGGCACTTTTTATTTTCCTATGATAGGGACATATTAGAAGAGTTGTTTTATCATATTTCTTTGTTTCAATCTGGCCTTGAAAGCATTTGTTTCTTTTCTACATCCTTAACAAGTGAGGGAGCTACACAAAAGGTCATTATACAGCAATTCAGTATATTTCTCAAGAACTAGAAGTGCTTTCTGGGGGGGGGGGGATACCCTTATGGTAACATTTTATGGCACATATTCTGTCAAATTATGGTCTGAGAATTCCAGACTGACCTCGCCTAATCTTGCTGGATCAAGTTTCTGTTAACCACACTTTGATAATGGGTAAAATTTGACCTTACAATTATTAATTCTTGACATATATCTTCATGTTATTCAAATGCAAAAGTAGGACCTGTCTCACCTATGTGGAAACTGTTACCTCCTGTGAAATTCAAAGAAAGAAAACAATGTAGTTCTTAGAGAAGTCCTGCCTCAATAGGCTACTTCTCTAATACTCAGCAGTCACTGAGAATCATTATTGTAGCTTCACTGTAGCTCTCAAGAAAGCTTCAGTAAAGAGCTTGTGGATACCAGTATCCAATGGACAAATGGTCAAACAAATATGAACAAGTATTTAACAAAAGAGAAAATGTGACTATGAAGAAAATTAATAGAATGTTGTATTATTTGATATTTAATATTTATAATTTACCCTTTTCTGGTAAAAATCCCATCTTTTGTTGTTTAGTTATTTATATATTCAGTCATGTCTGACGGTTGTTACCCCATTTGGAATTTTCTTGGCAAAGATATTGGAATGGTTTGCCATTTCCTTCTCCAGATAATTTTACAGATGAGGAAACTGAGTCAAGCAGTGTTAAGTGACTTGACCAGGATCACACAGCAGATAAGTATCTAAGGCTAGATTTGAAGTCAGGAAGATGAGTTTTCTTGACGTCAAGCCCTATACTCTATCTACTATACCACCTAGCTGCCCTTCCCTAGCTTTTAGTCTAGCTAACAAAGAGATGTCTTTCAAGCCCAACTGATTGAGCAATGTAATTATTCCCATACTCCAAAGCATTCCCCTAGTCAGGGACCATTACTTTTATTTACCCAGCATTAGCTAAGGAGTGTGTGGGGGGGGGGGAAGAAAAGGGGTAATGGGATGACTTGTGTTCTAGCCTTTCCTTTTTTTTTTTTTGCTGAGGCAGTTGGGGGTTAAGTGACTTGCCCAGGGTCACACAGCTAGGAAGTGTTAAGTGTCTGAGATCAGATTTGAATTCAGGTCCTCTTGACTTCAGGGCTGGTGTTCTATCCACTGCGCCATCTAGCTGCCCCTAGCCTTTCCTAAACAAAGTCTAGGGTGACCTGATCAAAAAAGGAAGATCAAGTCAGTGAAAACCTAGTTGAGATGGCTTATGTTGTTGGAGGCAGTTGTCTCTCATAGAGTAACTGGCATTCTTTGAATATTAGAGATAGGATCCACCACACCTGAAGACAAAGGATTGCCTTGTTTGTCAGGAGAGATCTCAATGATATACTGGATGATGTATTGTCAGAAGGAAAAAAAACCTGGATTTAAAGAGTCATGAGATGTTCACTTAGGGTCTTTGGTCACCCAGAGAGACCAATGATGTCAATTTATTGTTTGTTACTAACATAATTAATTAATGGTACCTGAAATTTTGTCTCTTGGAATTTCATCTGCTATAAATAGCAAAATAAACATAAAATATATATATTACCTTGCTGATAATTATAGAAATGCACATTAAAACATACATAGTACTTTAGTTCACACTTGTCAGTTTAAAAAATAAATATAAATAATAAAATTCAATGTTGGTAGTGCTGTGAACTGAGGCAGTCATAGCAAGATATTTGTGTGCTTAAGCAGGATTTGAATCACATCCCCTATTTAAGAGATATTGAGCCTTTACCATAACTAACATTCATGACTTGATATTACAAAACAAATACTTGTATTCTGTAGGGATCAGACTTTTCTAGCATTAAAACATGTATATTTATAAAAATATTACTTAAAATATATTTTTTTAACATTAGTGTGCTTCATCTTAGTCAGCTGCCTATGCCATTTGTATTTTTAGAAATAGACTCATATATATATACATATATATATCTATCTACTTCTGTTGGCTCTACTCATTGGTTTTTCTTGGGAAAGCCTGCCTCAATGGATTCCAATTTGCATCGTTTGAGAGAGTGCCCACATCAGTAAAATCATAGATCATCAAAATGTCAACACAAATATGATCCTTACCATCACGTAGTGTGATGGGTGAAATCTAAAATAACTTTCAAGTTATTTTAATAATTGCCAAGTCCTATTAAGTTTATCACTTCAATTTTTTTCTAACTTCTTTCCATCATTTCTGCAAAAAACTTCATTTAACACCTTATCAACTCTAACCTAAACTATTAAAATCACCTCTAAACTGCTTTTAATTCTATCTTCTCTTTAATCTAGTCTTCCCAGTGTTGTCAAAGTAATCTTACTATGTGCCTGGCCTAGTCACATCAGACCTCTGTTCAGAAATCTTAATGGTTTACTATTACCTATCAAACAAATCTTAAATTCTATCTTGTTATTCAAAATCATCCATAATTAAATCTAAATCCATCTTTTTATCCTTATATCATAACTTCCCATTGCATCCTACATACCAGTCAATCTGGACTATTAACCCCAACCATGTACTATCATCTTTGGTCTGCCATTGTTAATATTCTTTCCCATTCTTATATCCCAAAGAGATCTTAAAGGAAGGGAAGGAACCCACACGTGAAAAAATGTTTGTGGCAGCCCTTTTTGTAGTGACTAGAACCTGGAAACTGAATGGAGGCCCATCAATTGGAGAATGGCTGAATAAATTATGGTATATGAATGTCATGGAATATTATTGTTCTGTAAGAAAATAGCAGCAGGATGATTTCAGAGAGGCCTGGAGAGATTTTCTTGAACTGATCCTGAGTGAAATGAGCAGAACCAGGAGATCATTATACACGGCAACAACAAGGCTATATGACGATCAATTCTGATGTACATGGCTCTCTTCAACAATGAAATGTTTCAAACCAGTTCCAATTGTTCAGTGATGAAGAAAGCCATATACACCCAGAGAGAGGGATATGAATGTGGACCACAACATAACATTTTCATGCTCTCTATTGATGTTTGCTTGCATTGTGTTTCCCTTCTCAGGTTTTTTTTTCTTGTAGATACGATTTTTCTTGCACAGCAAGATAACTGTAAAAATATGTATACACATATTCGATTTGTCAAGTATTTTAACATAATTAACATGTAGTAGACTTCCTGCCATCTAGGGGAGGGGTGGGGACTAAGGGGGGAAAATTTGTAACAGAAAGCTTTGCAAGAGTCAATGTTGAAAAATTACCTATACATATGTTTTGCAAATAAAAAGCTTTAATAAAATGAAAAAAATATTCTTTCCCATTTTCTCTCTCTCTCTACATTTCCTCCAATGTTCTAGTCTCATGTTTCTCTCTCAGTAAGTGCTGATCTTATACCTTATATTAGATTTGAGGTTATTTAAAGACAGAATCTGTATCTTATTTTTTTCTGTATCTCTGGTACTTATTAGCCATGGGAAAGTCATTTAACCTCATAAAACATCACTTACTTTATCTGTTAAATGGAAATAATAATAGTACCTATATCACCATCACTATCACAACCACTATCATCATTATTAGAATTTACATAACATCTAAAAGTTGACAAAGCATTTTACATTTGCTACCTCTTTTAATTTAGCTCTGCCTAACAACATGGATCAAATGAAATGAATATTTATAGCACTTTGTAAATCTGAAGGTGTTGCATAAATGTCAGGTGTTTATTATTTCATTTTTGTATCCATATTAGAATGGTACTTTGCACATAATGTATGATTAATAACTATGTTGCTTTGCAAAAAAGGAGGGTCCTCATTACCTTGGTCCTCTGAGCAATCCATTTGTAGTCTTCAATATCTCTTTGTAATAATATGATTCAGATGAACCAAGTCAAGTGGACAGTTCTGAACCCAGCATCAGGATGTGCCTGCTACTAGAAAGGCAGTTCTGTGGATAGAATCCTAGACAGAGACAGGGAGACCTGGATTTGAATCCAGTTTCATTCAGACAGTTGTTAGCTGTGGGACATTGGGCAGATTCCTTAAACTGTCTCAGTCTTAAGTTTCCTCATCTATAACATTAGACTAATAAGAGCGTCTACATCACAGAATTATTGTGAGACTCAAATGAGATAATATACATAAAATGCTTTACTACCTCTAAATTCCATATAAATAGTAGTGGATAGGAGAGCTGGTCTTGGAGATTGGAAAATCAAGTCCTAACTCAGCACATACTGTGTGGCCCCCAGGGCAAGTGACTCAAATTTTCAGTGCTCTAGGTAACTCTGAGATTATAAATCAAAGAGATCAAGTGCATCTATTGCTAAAGGGAGTTCGCTCTCATTCAGGATTTCTCTATGTCAGGGAAATCTTAAGCATAGTCCTTATCCCTAGCCAGTGTATAGGCTTTTATCTTGACAAAGAGGAAGTGACCAGCTGATGAGAATATATTTAAGTTATGTTTCTCTTTTCCTGTTTCACATCTGCATAGATGTTCTTTGCTGGTTGGTATATGTTTCAATGATCACCTCTTTTGTTCTTCTGGGAGTTCCATTGAGCACTAGCAGTTGTATTGAATTGGAATAATACCTTAGAGTTTCAGAACAGCTTAAAAGGCAAACAAACTAACAGATATAAAGTTGGACTAGGAATCCATCCTAACCTGTCTTTAAAAGCAAGATTGTACCAAATGCCAATCATTTGTGTCAGCAAAGTAATAATGCAAGCACAGCTCATTCAGTGGTCCAGGATCTGTGTCATGGATTAAGGATGGGGTAAAGGAATGACAGTTAAGCATCACCATGAATTTTCACCCTTTTCACTAGGTCTTTCTTAAGACATAGTTTTGCACACAGAATTCAGTAGTCAGATACAGCCAAACCACATTTTATACAAAGGCAGGTTCTATCAACAGTCCTGAGCAGTGTCTCCTTTTAATTCCCAGAAGAATCCTAGCCTCAGAAAAACAGTTAAACTAGGGTAAAAGCAACTGTCACCCTAGGTGTGGTCCATCCTCCTTTAAAGATGCAAATTAAGCATGGAATCTCAAATGTTGCTTCACATGGGAAAGATGCAATTAGCTGCTGTAATAATTGTGCTCTTTGGGTCTCGCTTTGTTTCACAGGGGCTTTAATTAAAGGCCTACTGATGTTGGAAAGTCACATTAATTATTCATCTCACAAACATTTACAGAGTTCCCTATTCCCCTTCAATAAATTATCAACTTCACATCTCCATAATTTAATCAAAATTGCTAAAAATATACCATTTCAGGCCTCTGTCCCTCCTCTCTCAGGCTTCATCCCTGCAAAATTGTTTGTTAGTGGGAAAGACATCCTACTGTGACTGAGAAAGAAAGAAGAAAAATCTGTCCCTTGACACTGTGCAGATAGTGTGGATATTTTTTTCCCCCACTGTCTCATTGGCTGGTAGAAAACTGTATTTTGCAAACGTCCATGATTCTTTGGAGATGAGAGAGGGAGACTACAACACTGTGCTGTTATTAAAAGCCAACATGATGCTGGAGTGTATTAATAGAAACATAAAATGCAGGAATAAAGAAACATTCCTCCCACTAGCCTTGGCACTTTGGTTTCAAGGGTTGAACTACTGAGCACAACTAAAGCCAGGCAAAGATCAAGGGACAGAAGTTGCAGATAAAATAGAGGGAGTAATGAAACAGTCAGATGTCCAGTTTTATGTGCTTTTTTAAAGTATGCGTATGAAGAAAGCTGATAGAAACCAACCAGAAAGTCAGATGTAAAGACCATAGTAGATTGGGAATCAATAGCACAACAGAAAGTCAAGTCAATAAATTCTGGGGATGCCAAGAAAGGATCAGTCACTACCCTCAAGGAGCTCATAGACTGATGGGGGAGGCAACATGAGAATTATTAAGTATGAAAAAGATATAGATAAGGTCATTTGAAGATAATCACAGGAGGAAGGCACTAGATTTAAAGGGAAAGGCTTTTTGCAGAAGGTATAATTTTGACGGAGATTTGAAGGAAGACAGAGGTGAAGATCAGGAAGGAAAAATTTCCAGGCATGAAAGACAGTCAATGAAAATAGACTTGAGGGATGAATTATCATGTATGAGGAACAACAGGGCCAGTGGATTATAGGGTATATGGAGGGGAATAAGGTATAAGACTGGAAAGACAAGAAGCAACTAGGTTATGAGAGGATTTATTTTTGTTTTGTTTTGTTTTTGCTGAGGCAATTGGAGTTAAGTGACTTGCCCAGGGTCACACATCTAGGAATATGAAGGGATCTATTTTTTAATAGCTTTTTATTTTCAAAATATATGCAAAGATAGCTTTCAACATTCACCCTTACAAAACATTGTGTTCCAATTTTTTCTCCCTCCCTTCTTTTCTTCTCTTCCGCTAAATAGCAAGTAATCAATATATATTAAACACGGGCAATTCTTCTATACATATTACCACAATTATCATGCTGCACAAGAAAAAATCAGATCAAAAAGGAAAAAATGAAAAAGAAAACAAAAAGCAAGCAACAACAAAAAGGTGAAAATACTATGTTGTGATCCACACTCAGTTCCCACAGTTCTCTCTCTGAGTACAGTAGGCTCTCTCCATCACAAGTTTAGGAACTGGCCTGAATCATCTCATTGTTGAAAAGAGCTATATCCATCAGAATTGATCATCACATATTCTTCTTGTTACTATGTACAATGATCTCTTGGTTCTATTCACTTCTCTTAGCATCAGTTCATGCAAGTCTCTCCAGGCCTTTCTGAAATCATCTTGCAGATTGTTTCTTATAGAACAATAATATTCCATAACATTCATATACCATAATTTATTCAGCCATTCTCCAATTGATGGGCATCCATTCAGTTTCCAGTTTCTAGCCACTACAAAAAGGGCTGCCACAAACATTTTTGCACATGTGGGGCCCTTTCCCTCCTTTAAAATCTCCTTGGGATATAAGCCCAATAGAAACACTGCTGGGCCAAAGGGATGCACAGTTTGATAACTTTTTGAGCACAGTTCCAAATTGCTCTCCAGAATGGTTGGATCAGTTCATGACTCCACCAATAATGTATCAGTGTCCCAGTTTTCCTACATCCACTCCAACATTTGCTATTATCTTTTCTTGTCATCTTAACCAATCTGAGAGGTGTGTAGTGGTATGTGATCCTCAGAGTTGTGTGAAGAGTTTTAAAAACCAAATAGAGTACTTTATTTTTGATTCTGGAAGAAATGGAAAGAAAGTGTGATGGATTATGTTCTGGATTTGAGAGATGGGTTTTACCTGCCTTCATGACAACTCCCTCATTCCATCCTTTTCTCTCCACTCACATGGCTACTAACCTTGTTCAGGTCCTCATCAAGTCTCAACAAATCTATTGTAATAGCTCTTCAATTGTTCTCCCCCCATCTATCCTTTCCAATCTATCCATTAAATTAATATTCCTAAAGCTCAAGTCTGACCTTTTTATGCCTCTCTTTGAAAATTTTCAGTGGCTTCCTATTGCTTATGAGAGAATTAAAAGGCACTATAACCTGACTTTCAATTGAATATCTTAGTAGACTTATTTCATACTATTATTCCTCTTCATGCATCTTATATTCCAGTCAAACTAGCCCATTAGTTGGTGTCCATCAGGGATAGAAAACCAAGTCAAGAATATGAGTAATTACAAAAATTTTTATCATTAGGAATATTCTATCTCCTATCTCCACACCTTTGCACAGGCTGTCCTCCATGCCTGGAATTCCAATACTAACCTTTCTTGCTTTTTCCTTTTAGGACTCATAGCTTCTTTTAAAGCTCAGCAAATATACCACCTCTTATGCTACTTTCCTGATCCTTTCAGTTGTTAGTATTCTTTGCTCTACCCTCAAATTAACTTATCTTTACTTATCTGTGCACATGGCATCCCCAACTCTTCCCACCCCCACTTACAGACAAGAAGGCAACTTTGAGATAGTGACTGCTTTGTTTTTGTCTTTGAATCTTGAGCTCCCAGACCAGAGCTTTGTAGGGCTACAGAAACCTAATAAATATTGATTGAATTGCATTACATTTTAGTTTTGATACTGCCTCACGATGACTAGGGGCAAGTCACTTAAACTTGCTAAGACTCAGTTTTCTTATAAAATATGAATAGTAATAAATACTTTTATGCTAAAAAAATTGTCAATAGCAGCCAATGTGATTCTGTTGTTCTGTTGATATATCTGAAGAATGACAGCCGGCTTATAATATAGTCTGTTCATCACCTCCCTGAAGAATTTACTCATCTTCTTGATTTATACCTGTCAATTGGATTAAAATAATCCATGATATTTCCTTATTAGGTTGTAAGCACCTTGAAGGGATGGACTATATTTCTTTTTTCTATTTGTATCTCCAGTGCGTGGCATGTAGGAGGTGCTTAATGAATGCTTATTGACTGTTATTCATTTGAATAACCAATACTGGATATCTTCTTGCCTTTTACCATACCAAAGACCCCCATATATTTCAGAGGAACTTCTGAGTGGCCATGAAGCCCAGCATACTATTGGTTTTAGAAAGTAATAGAATTTGTTCCTTCCAGACTATATTTTAGGTTTCAGGGTACCCTGAAGACTCCTGAGGCTATATGAAGGAATTAGGTATAGAATAAGGTATTCTGAAATCCATGTTTATTTCAGGGAGCCCACTTTATATATCCAAAGACAGAGGGTATTTCCCTGCTAACTGGACAGGTGAGGAATAGAGAATTCTCCCATACCAGACATGTTGTTGTTCATTTGTTTCAGTTGTGTCTGATTTTTTGTGACCCCATTTGGGATTTTCTTGGCAAAGATATTTGAGTTATTTGCTATCTCATTTTCCAGCCCATTTTACAAATGGGGGAAACTGAGGCAAGCAAGGTTAAATGACTTGCCCAAAGTCACTCAAATCTTCTGATTTTAAGACCATGGCATTCTTTTCCACTATAATACACTTCATTTTTGCCACTCTTTGCCTATTGGTAGACAACTTTATTCAGTTAATCCCTTTCTACATGCAAGGAACCAATTCTGTCTCTCTCTTTCTCTCTCTCTCTGTCTCTCTGTCTCTCTCTGTCTCTCTGTCTCTCTCTCTGTCTCTCTATCTCTCTTTCTCTCTGTCTCTCCCTGCCTCCCTCTACTTATACACACACATGTATACAGGACACTACTAGACTCTTGACAACAGGCTAAACTTTTGTTATAGTTTATGGGGCATTTGTCAATCAGTGGACTGTTAGCATTGACAGGGTTAGTAGCTAGGTGACTTAGTGGATAGAGTCCCAGGCTTGTAGTTAGGAAGATTCATTTTCTGATGTCAAATCCAGCCTTAGACCCTCACTTGCCATAAGATCCCAGAAAGTCAGTTAACCCTGTTTGTCTCAATTTCCTCATCTATAGAATGAGCTGGAGAAGGAAATGACAAACCAGTCTAGTGTCTTTGGCAAGAAAACCCCAAATAGGGCCATGAAGAGTAGGATCCACCTAAAGAATGGCTGAATATAGCAATGGAGAAGAGTCTATATAACATCTAACAACATAGAAGGGAAGTTGGGAAGAGGAAAAAGATTGACAAAAATGATGAAGAGGAGAGTAAGTCCTCAAAGAAGGATGGAAGGGAGAGAGAGTAAGTGTTTGAGGAGTCTGTAAGCAGTCTTTCCTTCTACAGGAAAACCATGAAAAAGGTAACACTGTTGTATAGTAGAGTAAGAGACAGATTGATACAGTGACTGGACAGGGACAAATGGAAGGGTAGATAGCAGAATACAGCCAGTACCTGACCATTTACTCACTGTAAAACAAACTTATTAATTGTTCACTAGCTTGCACTTTAGGAAGGTAAGTATTTAAGGCACCCTCAGATGTGGGTCTAATGCTGGTGATTATCAGATCATCCTGCTTAGTTGAGGAAAAGCCAGAGTAATTTGAGATCCAGAGAATTTCTTATCCTAGCCATCGGATCTTGGGGTTCCATAATCTTCTCTGCCAATTTGTGAATGTGTGCTCATCATTCTCTGAGGTTTCCTTCTCTAGGACTTGGGACCCAGGGTAGTTGTACTGAGGGAAAACAGGGGTTACAGGGAAAACAGAATAATGAGCTGTCCTGGTTCCTTTGTCTTATGGGAATAAGTTTGACTGGGCACTAGTGATACAAAGAAAAAGTAAAAAGAGCACTTACCCTCACAGTCTAGTGGAGGGGACAGTTTATATTTAAATAGATTGAAACAATATAATACAAAGTAGTTGTAAGGTTACCTCATTTAGGAAAGTCTTAGCAGTTGAAGAGATTGGGAAGGAGAAAGTGGCATTAGAGCTGAGTTTTAAAGAAAGCCATGGATTTTGAGGTAAAGAGGGTGAGTGTTCCAGCACCAGGGACAGACAGGGCAAAGGCATGGAGACAGAGGATGGAGTGTGTAAGAGACAGTGAGTAAGCCAGTATGGTTGGACCAGAGAGTGTGTCAAAGAGAATAATAGTTAAGAATACTAGACATGTAGGACGGGTTCAGACTGATGTTTTAAATGTTATAAAAGACTTATTAAGAAAGAGGTTTTCTGCATTCAGAGAAATAACTGATGAACAGAATAATTTTATGTGTATATATATGCATACATACACACATATTCCTATTTGTGTCTAATAGTACTCAACTCTGAGATAGTGTGGGGGAAAGAAAAAAGGAGGAAGAAAG
The DNA here is from genome assembly GCA_023553655.1 of Myrmecobius fasciatus. Lineage (NCBI taxonomy): Eukaryota > Metazoa > Chordata > Mammalia > Dasyuromorphia > Myrmecobiidae > Myrmecobius > Myrmecobius fasciatus. Next base: position 431,630 of record JAJPUD010000384.1, on the reverse strand, counting down.
AAAATTTACATAATTATTTTGTTGTATATTTAAAATGAATAGCAAGTTGTACATTGTGAATTTGTGGTTGCATGTGCAATGATATTTTTAAAATTATGCTGTTATAGAAATTCTTGTTTTATTTTACAAATTTTAAAAAAATTCTAAACAGAGAACTTTATAGTTAATCCTGGAAGTAATAGGAAGTTAGTGGAGTTTATTGTAAAGGAGGCAGAGGGAGGTGGTGACTTGATGAGATCTATATTTTAGGAAAATAACTTTGGCCTCCATAGAAGATGAATTGGAGTGAGGAAAGATGTGAGTCAAAAATACCAATTCAGAGCCCATTGCAATAGTTCAGACAAGAGGTAATTAAGGACCTAAACTAGGATAATAGTGTATGAAGTAAGAAGAAGGAGACATATTGAAAAATATGTGATGGAGATAGCTAGATGGGACAGTGGATAGAGTTCTGGACCTGTAGTCAGGAAGAACTGAGTTCAAATCCACCTCAGACACTTATTAGTTATGTGATCCTAGACAAGTCACTTAAGTCTTCATCTAAATGGGGAGGATAATAATAGCACCTATTGTAAGAGTTTTATGAGGATAAAAAAGTGAACATTTTAAAAGCTCTTTGAAAATCTTAAAAGTGCTATATAAGTGGTAGTTATTAAGTAGAAATGACAAGGTTTGACAGCTGATTAAATATATGGGGTGAGAGAATGTGAAGTCAAAGGTAAGAAATAAGATTATGAGCCTGAGTGACTGGGAAGAAAGTTATGGCCTCCTCACTAATAGGGAAGTTCAGATGAAGGGAGAGTTTGGTGGGAAAATGTAACAAGTTTTGTTTTGGGCATGTTGAGTTTGATATGCCTATAGGGCATTCATTTCCAAATGTTCAATATGCAATTGGTGATGCTGGAACTCAAGAGAGAAATGAGGGCTAGCTGCATAGCTCTGGGAATCATCTGTGTAGAGATAATTAACACATGGGAACTGATGAGGTAAGTCACATAGAAAACTAGCTTGGGATATGCAATAGCTCCAGGGCTCATTAACTAGCACACACTTCATAGAATAACACAATTTTAGTGTTGGAAAAGCCCCAGTGGCCATCTAATCTAACCCATATCTGAAAAAGGATCCTTAACAAAAGCCATTCACCTGCTGGTTGGTGGATAGATCATTGGACCTAAGGTTATTTATGACCCGAATTTGAATCTTACTTCAAATACTTATTAGGTGTGTGACTCTAGAGAAGTCACTCAGTTTCTGAGTGCCTTAGCTCTTCACCATTGAAATAAGGGAATTGGATTTGATGGTCTCTAAGATCTCTTTTGGTTCCAAGTCTATGATCATTTGATCTGTAATCCAAAGGAAGAGTAACTCACCACCTGATGGGAGTAAGTAGTGTCAGATTCAGGTAGAAATCAATGCTACTAAACCATACATAAGAATCCTTTCAGGATGACTTAGAAAATCATATATTGGTATTTTCTATATTCTATCAAATCTTTATTTATTTTATTAAATATTTTCCAATTACATTTTAATTTGTTGTCAGTGCACTAGTCACACATTTGACCTCTGTTCCAGGACTTTCCATTTCACTTCTGCTGTTGTTGAGTAGTTTTCATTCATGTCCAACTCTTCATTAGTCCATTTGGGGTTTTCTTGATAAAGATACTGGGGTGGTTTGCCTTTCCTTCTCTAGCTCATTTAATAGATGAGGAAGCTGAGACAAATACAGTTAAGTGCCTTGCCCAAAGTCACATAGGTAGTAAATGTCTAAGGCCAGATTTGAACTCAGAAAATGAGTCTTCCTGATTTCAGACCCACCATCCTATCCATTGTGCCAAAATGGTTAGGAATTTTTTTTTCTGATAACAAATTTTGCAGCTTCCTTCCCTTTACTTTTAGGTGGTACCTTCTGGACCCAGAGAAAACAAGTTTATTTTTTCTTCCACATGACAAATACTTGAAAAGGTCCATCATGGATCTCCCAAGTATCTTCTCCAGACTAAGTATTCATAGATCCAGTTTTCCCATGAAAGGAAGCCCAGCAGTTTCACTATTCTGGTTGCCCTTCTCTGGATGTTCTCCCATATATTAATGTACTTTTTAAATCATATCACCCAGACCTGGACACAGTACACCAAGTGAGGAGCAGGAAGACAGAGTACTAATGATCTCCCATCTCCTCTTGCCTCTCTCCTGAATCCCAAGTTCACATCGGCATTTTTGGCTGCCACATCATACTGCTGAATTCATATTGAGCTTAATGTCTGCCAATCTGTCCCACTAGTCTTCTTCAAACAAATTGCTTCCCCATCTTGTAATTACTAAGCTGATTTTTGAACCAGAGTATAAGGCTTTACATTTATACCTATTGAATTTCAACTGATTAGAGTCAGCCCAATGCTTTAGCCTGTCAGGATGGTTTTGCATCCTGATTGTTCTCTAGTGTGTTATTGCCCCTTCTAGTTTTGTATCATCTAAAACGGTCATCCATCCTTCTATCTGAGTCAGTGATAAAAATGTCAAAAAGCACAAGATTCCTGGGTTGCTTTACTGTAGATCTATCAAGTAGAACCAGTTTAATCCTAAATTTATCAAATTATATTATTTGTTCATACATCTCTATGTGTTCCACAAAAATAGAATAAAATAATTTATCATGAAGTGCTAAAATCTAGATAAACAGTGTCCATGACATTCTTCTACTGGTTTAGTAACCTTGCCAAGAAAGGAAATAGAAGGTTAGGCTATTATAATCTTTTCTAAATGAAGGCTCTTTGTAATCACCAATTCCTTTAAGGTCATCTATTTAGGATCAGAAGGGATCTTATAAGTGATCTAGGCTAAATACTTATGAGGCCAAAAAAGTTAAGGAATTTATTTAAAGCCACATAGATAATAAATGACTGGGGCAACATCTGAACCCAGATCCTCTGGTTTCCGGGCCATTGTTTTTTTTCCTTACCACACTGCTTCTAATGATCTATTCTCCATCAATGAGGTGGGGCAGTAGGTTGAGCTCTGTGCTTAAAGTCAGGAAGAGCTGAAATGCAAATCTAGTCTCAGATACTTACAAGTTGTAGGACCCTGGGGAAGCCACTTAATCTTTGTTAGACTCAATTTTCTCATCTGTAAAATGGTGTGAACAGCAGCGCCTATTTGCCAGAGTTGTTGCAAGGATCAATTGAGAGAATTGCAAAGTGCTTAGCATGATACTTGGCACATATTTGGGCTTAATAAATTTTTTCCCCTTCACTTCTTAGAACATCCCTCGTCATCAAATTCAAACTTATTAGCTGTAGTTTTCAGGCTCTACTAATCAATCAGCAAGCCATGTACCACTGACTGTTCACCAGTATTTAGTGCCTGTGCCAGATACCATACCGGGTATTGGGAATATGAGGAAAAAAATTAGATAGTCTCTGTCCTGAAGGAGCTTAAATCCTAATGTGGGACACACACACACACACACACACACACACACACACATACACACACACAGACAAAAGTGATTATTTTTTTTTTCTTTCCATTATTTTGAAAACTGGGTCTTTTGCTCGCCTGGCTTGCTGTTTCTCTACCATTTTTTATTGTTTTTTTTTTCATATAACAATCAGGGGCTTAGCAATCATATCAGCATTGAACTAGGAAGGCAGCCTGACATGGTAGCAGAATTCAGTTCTTTCTCTTATCAATGAAATCTTTAGCTGTGTGAGAGATTTCTTATATGTTAGCTGGCATATGACTTCCATTGGCAGGTTTATCATTAATCCATAGCTCTCATCTAGCCCTGCACACCAATCAGTTCCCTTGATCGTATCTTATATTTATATTTTAAAAGGACAGTCATCAACAGATGGAGCAGGACTTTTTAGAAGACTTTTGAGTATGTTTAGTTGAAAGAACTTCTTAGAAGATGAGAAACACATTATTGTACCCTTGAATATGGCTGTGTAAAATAGATTGAACAAGATGGAGCCTATTAAGGGTAGGCAATTCTGCCCCGTCTCTATGGGTGATAGGGAATGGAATTAACAGGACGCCATCTGTTCTGGCATGATCCACTATCTTATCATTAATTTTTCTTGGAATTCTTTTTAATTTTCTCAGAATAGACAAGGTTGTTTACTAGCACTCAGAGATAATGGGCCTTTCTATCCAGAGACTATGGATGATGATCAACTATTTGTATATGAGACAGATAGAGGAGAGCAGTACATTTTTGTATCTTTTGTGTTGTGGAGTTTATATATGATATACTGCTTTGAGGTCTAAAGCCCCTTTATGATTTTAGGAGCTAATTATCAACTATTTTTTCACAATAGTGGACTTGTAGTTAGGCCAGACTCCTTGTTCCCTGTATCCTCAAATACAAGCTTATTTTCCTCCTCATGTTTTTGCTTATTCTATTCCCTTTACCTGAAATGCCATCCCCATTATATTTCTCCTCATTCTTCTTATTAACCCAAATATAATCTTTCTTCAAGGTCTAGCTTAAAGCCTATCTCATATTAGAAACCGTCTCCAGGTAACCTCATCGCCAGAACTGTCTCCCCTTTATAATAATAACCAGTCTTTATACAGGTTTGAAAAACATTTTTGTAAGCATTATTCCACTTAATTCTTGTAACAACCTTGTCAGATTCTAAAAGTATAATAATAATAGCTAAAATTTGTATGATGCTTTAAAGTTTGCAAAGAACTTTACATATGTTGTTTTATTTTATCCTTACAACTCTGTGAAGTAGGTTAGGCAGTTGAGTGATACAGTGGATAAAGTGCTGGCCCTGTTGGGAAGGCCTGACTTCAAATCCATCCTTAAGCGACTACTAGCTATGTGACCCTGGGCAAAGCACTCTGCTTGCTTCAGTTTCCTCATCTACCTCCCAGGACTGTTGTGAGGATCAAATGAGATAATATTTGTAAAGAACTATGCACACCTTAAAGTGCTATGTAAACCATTCTATTACTAAAGCTATTATAAGACTGAGACTTAACTATCTTGTCTAGGGTCCCAAATGTAAACGTGGGATTTATACTCAGGTTTCTATAGATTTCAAGTTTAGCTTTCTGCACATTTTATCATGTTACTTCTTCCTCTAAGCTCCAGTGATGGGCTTAAGGTCTCTAAAAACTGAATGAATGATTGTTCATCTATCATATTTGAGACAATGGTCATGGGAGAGAGCAGACCAAGAACTTTGTAATGTTAAAAGCTTTCAGATGGTAGTTATTTTAATTAATTTAATTTTAATCTCCGTATCCCATTGGACTGGGAGTCAGGAGCTTTGAATTTCACATTTGCCTTAATTATTTCACTACCTGTGGGATTATTAGGCAAGACAATTCCACTCTCAGGGAATTATTACCAGTGTTATTTATACTATATATTAATACCAGTGTATTAATGGTAACTGAAATAAGTCTGGCAAAGGTAGGCAAAACACAAGTGGGAACTCTACTAGCCTAGTTATTCAGCCTGGAAGAGGATGAATATTCTGATTTTCTAGAATTTTTCTTCTTTTTTTCTTGCTCTTGGATGCAGAAATAGAATGGAGCCTGGGAATGGAAAGTGGTATGATTAGGTCTCTAATTAGTTTCCTCATGTCTTTCCCTTCCATATCACTTTTTTCCTTTCACTGTTGAGAGATAGGATGAAGGAGACCTGGCTGTTTAAATTCCAATGGCTCACAGTTTGTTCAGGGAGACAAGAGACATGCTTGAGAAATCTAAAACAGGGCAAAACAAAATAAAACTTGCTGCTGGGTGGAAGGGAGGGGAAAGGCTTACTAGGCTATGTCCTGGGCACTAGGCATCAAGGAAAAAGAAATGTAGTCCCTACTCCCAAGGAACTTATATTCTTTGTTTTTATTAAAGCTTTTTATTTGCATAACATATGTATGGGTAGTTCCTTAGCATTGATCTTTACAAAGCTTTCTGTTACAAAATTTTCCCCCCAGTCCCCTCCCCTCCTCTAGATGGTAGGAAGTCATGTTAATTATGTTAAAATGCTTGACAAGTCGAATATATGTATACATATTTCCACACTTATCATTGTTGTGCAAGAAAAATCATATCTACAAGAAAAAAAATCAGAGAAAGGAAACACAATGCAAGCAAACATCAATAGAGACCATGAAAATGTTATGTTGTGGTCCACATTTCATATTCCTCTCTCTGGGTGTATATGGCTTTCTTCATTGAACAATTGGAACTGGTTTGAGACATTTCATTGTTGCAGAGAGCCATGTCCATCAGAATTGATCATCATGTAATATTGTTATTGCTGTGTATAATGATCTCCTGGTTCTGCTCATTTCACTCAGCATCAGTTCATACAAGTCCCTCCAGGCCTCTCTGAAATCGTCCTGTTGGTTGTTTCTTACAGAACAATAATATTCCATAACATTCATATACCATAATTTATTCAGCCATTCTCCAATTGATGGGCATCCATTGTTTCTAGTTTCTAGCCACTACAAAAAGGGCTGCCACAAACATTCTTGTACATGTGGGGCCCTTTCCTTCTTCTAAGATCTCTTTGGATAAAGGCCCAGTAGAAACACTGTTGGGTCAAAGGGTATGCACAGTTTGATAACTTTTTGAGCATAGCTCCAAATTGTTCTCCAGAATGGTTGGATCCGTTCACAGTTCCACCAACAATGTATCAGCGTCCCAGCTTTCCCACATCCCCTCCAGCATTCATCATTATCTTTTCCTGTCATTTTAGCCAATCTGACAGGTGTGTAGTGGTATCTCAGAGTTGTCTTAATTTGCATTTGTCTGATCACTACCTATTTGGAGCAACTTTTCATATGACTAGAAATGGTTTTAATTTCATCATCTGAAAATTGTCTGTTCATATCCCTTGACCATTTATCTATTGAAGAGTGGCTTGAATTCTTATAAATATGAGACAATTCTCTATATATTTTAGAAATGAGGCCTTTATCAAAACCCTTAAATGTAAAGATGATTTCCCAATTTGATGATTCCCTCCTAATCTTGTCTGAATTAGTTTTGTTTGTACAGAAACTTTTTAAATTAATATAATCAAAATTATCTATCTGGTGTTCAATGAAGAGTTCCAGATCTTCTTTGGACATAAATTTATTCCATCTCCACAGGTCTGAGAGGTAAACTATACTACGTTCCTCTAATTTGCTTACAATATCACTCTGTATATCTAGATCATGAACCCATTTAGATCTTATCTTGGCATGTGGTGTTAGATGTGGGTCAAGCCCTAATTTCTTCCACACTAGTTTCCAATTTTCCCAGCAGTTTTTGCCGAATAGTGAGTACTTATCCCAAAAGCTGGAGTCTTTGGGTTTATCAAACACTAAATTGCTAAAATTATTGCCTAGATTGTCCTGATATCCTATCCTATGCCATTGATCGACTGCTCTATTTCTCAGCCAGTACCAAATGGTTTTGATGACCGCTGCTTTATAATATAGTTTTAGATCTGGTACAGCAAGGCCACCTTCATCTGCCTTTTTTTCAATTAATTCCCTTGAAATTCTTGACCTTTTCTTTTTCAAAATGAACTTTGCTACTATTTTTTCTAGATCTGTAAAATAATTTCTTGGGAGTTTGATTGGTATGGCACTGAATAGGTAGATTACTTTGGGTAGTATTGTCATTTTTATTATGTTCGCTCTGCCTATCCATGAGCACTTAATATTTTTCCAATTGATTAGGTCTGATTTTATTTGCGTGGAAAGTGTTTTGTAGTTTAGTTCATACAGTTTCTGACTTTTCCTTGGCAGATAGATTCCCAAATATTTTATCCTATCATTTGCTGTTTGCAATGGAATTTCTTTTTGTATCTCTTGCTGCTGAACTTTGTTGGTAATATATAAAAATGCTGATGATTTATGTGGATTTATTTTGAATCCTGCAACTTTGCTAAAGTTGTGAATTGTTTCTAGTAGTTGTTTAGATGAGTCTCTAGGGTTCTCTAAGTATACCATCATGTCATCTGCAAAGAGTGATAATTTGGTTTCCTCATTATCTACTCTAATTCCTTTTATCTCTTTTTCTTCTCTTATCGCCAAAGCTAAAATTTCTAATACAATATTAAATAGTAATGGTGACAGTGGGCAGCCTTGTTTCACTCCTGATCTTATTGGGAATGGCTCTAGTTTGTCTCCATTACATACAATGCTTGCGGATGGTTTTAAGTAGATGCTACTGATCATTTTAAGGAAAAGCCCATTTATTCCTATACTCTCTAGTGTTTTTAATGGGAATGGGTGTTGGATTTTATCAAATGCTTTTTCTGCATCTATGGAGATAATCATATGTTTTTTGTTAGTTTGGCTATTAATATAATTGATTATGCTGATAGTTTTCCTAATATTGAACCAGCCCTGCATCCCTGGTATAAATCCTACTTGGTCATAGTGTACTATCCTGGGAATGACTTTCTGTAATCTCGTTGCTAATACCTTATTTAAAATTTTTGCATCAATATTTACTAGGGAAATTGGTCTATAGTTTTCTTTTTCTTTTTTCATCCTACCTGGTTTAGCTATCAGCACCATATTGGTATCCTAGAAGGAATTTGGTAGTATACCTTCTGTCCCTATTTTTTCAAATAGTTTGTATAGTATTGGAATTAATTGTTCCTTGAATGTTTGGTAGAATTCGCATGTAAATTCATCTGTCTGGAATTTATATTCTAATGGGAGAAGACATGGAAAGTACCTGCTTAGGGACAAGATGGTTAAGTCTGGAATCAAAAGTACAACCCGCAGAAAGAACAAGATTGATCTGGACTTGTCCTTGAAATGGAGACACTAGAAAGAATTTACTAATGCAAAAGAGGGATGGCAGGTCTAGGAATCTATTGGAACTATGGACAAAGAATGGGAGGATTGTTGAATTCTTTCTTTCCCTCTTGATCACACGATCTCTTCCCTTTTCATTGTTTAGGGACAGGACGATAGATGTCTGGTTCTTCCATGATCAGTGAATTCACAACTTGCTTACACACAGGATATCTGGAACAAGCCAGGACAAAATGGAACTTAGTGCTTGGGGGTAGAGGTAGAGAGGGAGGTAAGGGAAAATGTCAGAGGCAGCTCTGGTGTGTAGAGTCAGGAGTCCTTACCTGAAATATCATCTCTACACATATTAGTATTCTTACTAGCACACCAGTCCTATGTCTTGCCATTTTTCTGGACCCAGTCTCTTTGTCTATAAAATTAGCATCTTGACATAGATAAACTAGAAGGTTCCTCACAATTTTAAAAGTTTTTTGATTCTATGATTCTCCCTATTCTTCTCAATCCCCATTCCCATATCCTTTCAAAACAAATAATCAATGGAGAGGATGTTTCACTTTGAATATTTTTTCTCTTCCTTAACCTCCGTAGTGAATAGACCGGGAGAAGTTTCAACCTCACAAAGGTATATCTCAGGACATTTTCTTCTCTTGGCCAATTGAGGTTATTCTTTTTTTTTTTTTCCTTTTTTGCTGAGGCAATTGAGGTTAAGTGACTTGCCCAGGGTCACACAGCTAGGGAGTGTTAAATGTCTGAGACCAGATTTGAACTCAGGACCAGTTGAGATTATTCTTAAAGGATGAATCCTTCAAGAATATGGCTGCAAATTTGAGGTAGGGATTCTACAACATATAAAGTAGCAGGATTATTTTGAGACATTTCTGAGACTAAGGTAGGACTACAGGCTAAATCAACTCTGGCAGTCAGTCAGTAAGTATTACTTAAGTAATTAAGTGCCTATTATACCCCAGGTCCTGTGTTAATTGCTAGGGATACAAAGAAAGGCCAAGGAAAATCCCTTTTAAAATTCAAAAGCTCTTTCAGCTTAATAGGAAACAACAAGTAAGCAACTAAGTATAACTATATACTGGAAACAACCAACACAAAGAAAGCACTAGAATTAAGAGGGATAGGGAAAGCTTTCCTGTAGATAGGATTTTACCTGGAACTGAAGGAAATCAGAATAACAAGAGACAGAAATGAGGAGGGACATAATTCTAGGAATAGTGGGTGTGAAATGCTTAAGAGTTAGGAAATTTCTTATTGAAAGAAGGAGGCTAATGATGTGTGTATGTGTAAGTAGGTGTATGTGTGATTGTGTGTGTGTATGTGTGTGTGTAGTAGATGAGTGTAAATATGGGAGGGTTAGTTATAAAGTTTGAATGCTAGACAGAGAATTTTGCACATGATCCTGGAGGTGTTCCTGAGCCACTGGTTTTAATTGAATAGGTGGGTAGCATGGCCAGACCTTCACTTTAAGAAGATAATTTTGACAACTGGGTGGAGAATGGACTGGAGTGAGGAAAGATTTTTACCAAGGAGACTAACCAGCAGGCTGTTGCAATAGTCCAGACCTGAGAAGATAGCAGCCTACACCAGGGTAATGGCAAAGGAGAGAAGGAGGCATATATGAGCAATGCTACAGAGGCAAAATTGACAGTGTTTGGCACGGAGTTTAGATATGGGAAGGATATAAGAGAAAGTAAGGAGTAAAAAATGACACCTAGTTTGTGGGCTGATTGTGATACCCTTAATACTTATAGGAAATTAGGAAGAAAGAAGGATTTGGGAGAAAGATGTTTGGTTTTGGACATGTTGGGTTTTTAAGGTGTTTATGAGACATCCAATTGGAAATATCCAATGGTCAGTTGGAGATACAAGGCTGGAGATCAGCAAAGAAGTTGAACCAGACACAAAGATTTGAGAGTCATCAGTATAAAGATGCCAAAGATCTATGGGAGCTGATGAGATTACCAAGTAAAGTAGTATAAAAGAAGAGAATAAGAGAGCCCAAGTCAGAGTCCTGTGGGGCACCATGATTACATGTGATGGATGAGATTCCATTAAAGGAGACAGAGAAATAGTCAGATAGGGAAGAGGAGAACCAATAGAACTCTATTACAAAAATCTAGAAAAGATCAAAGAAAGAAGACACTGATTGACAGGATCAAAGGCTGCAGAGAGGAGAATGAGAAGGGAGAAAAGGCTGTTAAATTTAGCATGAGCTCATTGGTAACTTTGGAAAGGACAGTTTTGATTAAATGATGAGATCAGAAGCCAGAATGTAGAGAGCTAAGAAGAGGGTAGGTTTGGGGGAACAGAGAGAAGCCTAGTTTGGTTGAATCATGGATCCTTGAGATTCAGTGGACACTTCTCTCATGGCACTTTTATCAATAAAACCATGCCATTTCTGATCCCGAATCATTTAACAGGGCCAAGGATTTTGGTGGTAAGATCGTTCTTTTCTGGGTCTTCAGTAATTGTGGCTGTCAAGGAGATGGGGACTACAACACCTGCAGAGGAATTTGCCAGGTTGCAAGTATAAAAGGATTTCTCCCTGGATAACAGCTACACCGATTGGACTGGAAACAGAGTTAGTTGCCTGAGGAGTGTTTACTCTTGGGGATTATTTCTAGGTTGCTCTTCTAGCAGTCTCAACTCTTTTCACTTCTGGGGGAAATACAAAACCATAGAGGATGTATGGATAAATACATAAGCTCAGGGAATCCAGGGTGGAGTAGGAAGAGAATTATATTGGCTACTTTGAGTCTTTATGCATATTAATTTGTGCATTCAATAAGCATTTCTCTTATAGTGAAGGATAAAATTCATGTCTTTTACTTTGTCATTTCATGGTTTTGTTTCTAAATATTTTTCTTGCTATGAGAGCATCTATACTATTTTTTTTCTCCTCGAGAGGTTGATATTCTCCAGGAAATCTCTTCTTTTTCTGTGAGGCTGCATGCCAGGATTCTTTTCTCTTTCCAAGAAATGAACACTGCCCAGGAACCCTGCCTTCTCTTACTAGGAAGCTGGCTCTCCACACTCTCAAACTTGGGGTTCCTAGAGAGACAGCCTCAAGGCTAACATTACTCAGGGACTTTCTCTTCTTTCTAAGTAGGAATGGATTCCAAGCCCCAGGGTCTAAGGTATGTCTCCTTAGGTCATGTGAATGAGATAGATCAGTTGAGGATGGATCAAAAGTGGATCTTCATAAGGAATATAATCAAAGTTCAAAACTAAAACACCTACCTTTCTATAACAGCATCAGAATTCTCAAACAGCTTCCTCCCCTCACAAAGTCCTTGTGTTTTGTGTATCCATTCATCTCATTTATAATAATAATAATAATAATAGTTAGCATCCATATAATGCCTACTATATGCCTCAGACTGTGCTGAGTACTTTCACAAATATTATCTCATTTGATTCTTACCACTCTGGAGGGTAGGTGTTATTATTACTCCCATTTTACATATGAGAAAACTGAGGCAGAGTGCCTTGAACAGGATCACACAGCTACTGTCTGAACTCAGATCTTGACTCTAGGCACTGCTTGTATATATTCTCTAAGTATGAATGTAAGCCCCTTAAAATCTAGGATTGTTTTATCTGTATCTGAATCCCTAGCAATCTGAATCCCTAGTGCTTTGCATATAAAAGACTTAACGTATTTAATAAATGTTTATTTAAATGAATAGAATTGTGAATTACTGAAGAAGTGAGAGTGGATCAAGAAAGTGGAAAAGATGTTAGTAGTACTCATTAAAGATTGCCATAAAGAGACTTGATAAGACCTTGGGCCCAAAGAATAACCATTACTCAGATACCCAATACTTAATACACAGAGAAGGCACTTAATAAATGCTTTTTCATTCATTCATTCATCACTGCTCTGTACTGCTTCTATAGAGGTGTTTTATTTGCTGAAGTTTATATTCATTAATACTGGAAAACAAGTGTGGAAAAACAAGAAGATAGAAATTTCTATGGTGTAATATGTTTATAGAGCCAGGATTACAACACATTCTTAGGCTTCCTAATTCTATACTTGCAAGAATCATGCAAATTAATGAATGGAAAAAAAATCTGGTTAAGTTATTCACCAAGAGGCCACATGGAATGGCTATTTACCATATGCTCACTCTCTTTATCTCTTGAATGTTCCAAAAGATGTAAATTAAGTTATTCCCCTAGGAAATTCTCGTTTCCAAGTAGGTCTCATCTTCTAAAAGATTTGAATATTCTCTCTCTCTTCCTGCCCTTATCATCAGATTTCTAGTCTAAATTTTCCTTTTCTTATTTTCTATCATTTAGACATCAAATGTCAATACAGCATTTTTAAAAAGCAATGTCATATCAACTCATTGTAAACTGCTCCCATGATGTTCATAACTTAATCTTTCCATTGTTTCACATTCACTTAGCATTTTATATGCAATCTGCTTTTTAAACATGTTTTATTCTTTGTACCACATAGTATAACATAAATATTTGTTGAATTTAATTTGTTAGCAATATATGTGAAATTAATTTAAAAGACATTTAAAATGTAGTGGAAAGCAACAAAAATGATTATTTGAAAAATGGGCATGATGTTTGCTGTTACTTTATGAGTTTGTTAGGTCTAGCTTAGATCATAGATCATAGAATTTTATAGCTGGAAGGAACCTTAGCTCTAAAGTTCTGTGGTCTTTGATCTTGCTAGCCTTGAAAAGTCAAACCTTTTTAAAATGATATATGAGCCAGTTTATTTCATCTTAGACATTATGCCTGCATTTTGATCATCTCAGAATGATGGTTCCTAGACTATAGCAACATGGCTCATAGGAAAAAGTCACCAGTTGACATGAATAACCAAAGAATGGGTCATTCTATACAAATGGTTAACTCATGCACATACATATTTATATGAAAATACAAAAGTACATAGTATACATTTATATATTAATATGATCAGGTTAAATTTTTTAGAATGTGAAATATATATACATGTGTGTGTATAAATAAATAAATATATATGTGTATTTTTTGAGGGAGTTAGATCTTTTAAGATGGGATGATTGATTGGCTCAATTGATACCCAGACTCTCACTAGTAAAACCTATTAGAACTTATTTTACTCCATTAGCATAGTCTTTGAGAACAGAGTCACCACTACACCATAAGGGGAAATCAGAGTAGGATTTAGCGAAGGTATCACATTTACATTAGTGAAGGTATTTAATTTCGCATAAATGTTACAATTCTTTGTTAATATAATCAGATTAATTTTATAGTAAGTAAAAGTATGCACATATATATGCTTACTTTCTCTATATACACATATATATATATTCATCCATATGTTCCATTTCTATAATTAAAACCTGAAGAATTTAGCATTTGAATGTTTAATGTTGTTTGTAGGATCTTCACCTAAGTGACACTTAGTATAATGCACTGAATTCTGTTCTGGGACTTCTCTTCTTCCCTTAGATCACTTCATTTGGGGACCTAATCAGCTCTCATGGATTTAATTATCATCATCATGCTGATGATTCTCAGATGTATTTGTTCAACCCTAACTTCTTGGCTAACCTCCAGTCCAATATCTCTGGCTGCCTAATGGACATCTCCAACTGGATGTCACATAAGATATCTTAAATTCAGCACATCCAAAACTAAACGTATTTTCCCCTAACCTCTCTCTTTCCTTAACTTCCCTATTAATGTAAAGAGTTCTTCTTAGAGAGACAAAGAAAAGAATTGGTAGGGTTTGTTATATGCCCCAAAGACATAGATTTTCATGAGATATTTGGCTATCATGTTTTAGCAGGATTCAGGATAAGTACCTGCAAAAAGACTTTCAAGAAAATAATTGTAGTCTAATGCACTTTGTAGGTTGCAGAGTTTGAAGAGAAACTCTATGAGGTTAAATCATAATCAAAATAATGCTTGGATTAACAAAAATCAACATATGCTTTGATTCTTGGTGACTTTAATGCAAAGGTAGAAATTGATTAGTATAGAGAGAAACATATTGGGAACATATATGGTGATTGATGAGTCATAAGAGAGATCACACTAATAGACTACACAAACCTTATACTTTTAGATCACAAATGCTTTCTTAACTAATTTGTGCATGTATTAGGCAATTGGGGTTAAGTGACTTGTGGAGGGTCACACAGTTAGGATGTGTCTGAGGTCATATTTGAACTCAGGTCCTCCTGACTTCAGGGCCACTGTTCTACCTACTGAGCCATTTAGCTGACTTTATTTTAACAATCAGGAGAAGACTTGTTTGGGATGTGGAAGCCATTCCTGAATTAGTTTTCTTTGTTTAGTCAGACCACTAACTTATCCAAGCAAAGATCAACAGCTGGAGAATAATGAGAAATAATAACTGAAAAAACTCAATCATGACATAGTCAAAAAATTAATAATAAAATGGGTAATAGATGGTAGAAAGAAAATTATCATTGATTGTTATAGCTTTATGCTGAAGAATGGTCAATATAAATCAGTTGCCTAAACAAAGAGATCAAAAGAGAACCTTAGCAAATACTTGATTTAATTGTTAAGCAGAGAGATGACTGCCTAAAGTAGCAACACTTTATACAAACTTCTTTATAAACTCTTACAAGGAAGAGTGATGGAAGATTATAAGCTTTATCACCCCTTCAAGAACAGGGAAGAAATGAAGGGTTACTCAGTTTACAAAAAGCTGATGAGAGAGATCTGATTAAGCAAAATTATTTCAAGGATAAAAGATGAAAAACAACAAATACAAGAAGATAGAAGATTGTAAAAAAACCCCTTCATTTTAATTTATTTTTTTAAAAAGGTTTTTTGGTTACCAAAAATCTTCCCCTCTCTCTATCACCTATTGAGGAAAGAAAAAATAAAAACAAAATCCCTCAACTAATATACATACTTAAGAAAAACAAATGCCAATATGTTTTTTTCCCCAAAAACATGTCTTACCCTATATATCTAGTTCATCATTTCTTTGTTAGGATGTGAGCAGTATTGATTTTCGGTTCTAAAATCTTTCAAAATTGGTCAGTTTTCATTGTTTTGCTATTGTATAATTTTTTTCCTGATTCTGCTCACTTCTCTATCAGATCAAAGTAATATTCAAGTGATACTAATTACTACCTTTCCTCATTTGTATAGCCTTCTATTTGTACCCCTCAATTATGTGAGATAAGAAATCTCCCTATCCTTTCTTTTTTCTTTCCTAGTTCTATCCATTTCTTCCCTCTTTTATCTCTCTTTTTGAGATTATCAAAATACAATAAAATTATTCTCAGATTTTCCATCTTATTTGACTCCCCCTTTGGTCCCTGATAATGTCATGGTTCTCCAAGGATACTTTTATCATCCTTAAACTCTATTAGAACATAGGAATTTTATCACTGTAAAATATTTTCAGTTTGCTTGCTTGTACTTACCTTTTTATGTTTCTCTTTAAAATTTTTTTAAATTAAAGCCTTTTATTTTCAAAACATATGTATGAATAATTTTTCAACATTGATCCTTGCAAAATCTTATGTTCTAAATTTTTCCCTCTTTCCCTGACCACCTCCTCTAGATGGCAAGTAATTCAATATATGTTACACATGTTAAAATATGTGTTAAATTCAATATATGTAAACATATTTATACAATTTTCTTGCTGCACAAGAAAAACCAGATCAAAAAAGAAAAAAATGAGAAAGAAAACAAAATGAAAGCAAACAACAACAAAAAGAGTGAAAATGCTATGTTGTAATCCACATCAGAGCTCATAATCCTCTCTCTGGCTCTGTTCATCACAAGATCATTGGAACTGGCATCAATCATCTTATTGCTGGAAAAAGTCACAGCCATCAGAATTGATCATTGTATAATCTTGTTGTTGCCATGTACAATGATCTTCTGGTTCTGCTCATTTCATTTAGCATCAGGACTCTCCCCAGGACTCTCTAAAATCATCCTGCTGATCATTTCTTATAGAACAATAATATTCCATATATGTTTCTCTTTATCCTCATGTTCGCTTGCTAAAGTTTCTGCTGTCTTTTTTTTTTTTTTTACTGGTCTTTTCATTAAAAATAATTGGGATTCCTTTAATTTATTAAAGGTCTATTTTCTGTAGAATTTATAGCAATATTTTATGGATAAACCTCTATGCTTTACCTTCTGAAAAAATCATATTCCAAATGCTTCATTCTTTTATAGTAGCCACTGCTTAAATAGTGGGTGATCTAGATTGAGAATCCTTAGTCTTTCTGGCTGCTTGCAGCATTTTTTTTTAAATCTGGAAACTCGGGATTTTAGTTATAATTTCTTGGGAATTTTCATTTTGAATTCTATTTTCAGGAAATGATCAATCAATTTTTTTCCTATTTCTACCTTGCTCTCTGGTTCTGAGAGATCTAGTGTTTTGCTTGTTGGCTTGTTTTTGAGATTTTCTAAAATATGATATCTTAAGGTCATGACTTTCAATGATTCTCAGATGATCTTTCCTTGATCAGGGTTAGCTATTTTTGCTAAGAGATACCTTTTATTTTCTTCTATATTTTCATTTCAACATTGTAATAAGTTTATTTATTTTTAATACACATTGCTTTATGAATCATGTTAAAAGAGAAAAAAATCAGAGGAAAATCGAAAAACCATGGGAGAGATAAAAAAGAAAAACAGAAAAAAGAAGTGAATATAACATGTGTTGATTTACATTCAGTCTCCCTAGTTTTTTTTTTTTCTGGATGCATTTGACATTTTAAGTCCAAAGTCTATTGGGATTGATTGCTTTGGATCACTGAACTACTGAGAAGAATTAAGCTTTTCATAGTTGATCATTGCACATTCTTGCTCTTGTTATGTACAATGAATATGGTTTAGTTTGTTTTGCTCAGCATCAGTTCATGTAAATATTTCCAGGCTTTTCTATGTTCAACTTGTTCATCATTTTTTATAGAACAATTTCTATGAATTTTTCTGATAGTTAAGCATTTGATTTCCTCTTCTGTTTTTATGATTTGTTGTTAGAATTAGGTTATTTAATTTCTAATTGATTTTTAGTCTATCTTTCCCTGGCCCTTTATTGAATATTATTTTTATTGCATTGCAGTCTAAAAAGGAAGAATTTACTATTTTTGCTTTTTTTGCATTTGATTTTGAGGGTTTTGTGCCCTAATATATGGTCAATAAGAGGTGTGTTCCTTTCTGTCCCTATTAAATTTTCTCCAGAGGTCTAGGTTTTCTAGAATCCTATTAACCTCCCTAGTTTCTTTTTTGTTTATTTTGTGGTTAGATTTGTCTGATTCTGAGAGAGGAAGGTTGAGGTCCTCTACTACTACAATAATTTTGCTCTCTATTTCTGTCTGTAACTGGCTTAAAATCTTCTCTAGGGATTTGCCTGCTCTACCACTTGGTGCATACATATTTAGTATTATTACTATTTCATTATTTATGGTGCCCTTTATCAAGATGTACTTTCCCAGGTTGTCATACTGGGGAAAAGAGGGAAAAAGTGGTAAAATAAGATCTAAAAAAAAGGAGATAAAAACAAGGTAAAATCTCTTGAAGAGGCAAAGAAAGCCTAATATAATTGAGAGAAAGAGGGGAGGGAGATGAGCATTGTGTAAATCTTACTCTCATCGGGTTGGGCTCTAAACGTGTATATCAGACACTTGATTTCACATAGAAACTTGTCTGTTGCTAGAGGGAAGTGGGAGGGAAAGGAGGAAAAGTAAGGGATAAACTAATAGAAGGGAAAATAGAAGAATCAGGGGAAAGGAGTAAAAACAGGGGGAGGGGATCTAAAGGGTGGAGTATTGTTTTGGGGGAGGGGGTCATCAAAAGCAAAGTACTGAGGAGGGGGGAAGGGAGAAAGGGGAAAGGAAAGGGAAAAACATAACTTGGGTAAATAAGATGGCAGGAAATAAAGAATTAGTTATTCTAACTGTGAATGTGAATGGGATGAACTCTCCCATAAAGCGGAAGCAGATAGCAGACTGGATTAAAAACCAGAATCCCACAATATGTTATCTACAAGAAACACATCTAAAACTTAGTGACACATATAGGATGAAGGTAAAAGGCTGGAGCAGAACCTATTATGCTCCAGGTGAACAAAAAAAAGCAGGGGTAGCAATCCTGATCTCAGATCAAGTAAAAGCCAAGATAGATCTAATCAAAAGAGATAAGGAAGCAAACTATATTTTATTAAAGGGTACCATAGATAATGTAGCAATATCTATACTAAATATATATGCACCAAGTGCAATAGCATCCAAATTCCTAGGGGAGAAATTAAGAGAGATGCAAGAAGAAATAGATAGCCAAATTATACTAGTGGAGGATCTCAATCTTGCTCTCTCAGAATTAGATAAATCAAACCACAAAATAAACAAGAAAGAAACTATGGAGATAAACCAATTGTTAGAAAAGTTAGGTATGATAGATCTATGGAGAAAATTGAATGGAGACAGTAGGGAGTTTACTTTTTTCTCAGCAGTCCATGGAACTTATACAAAAATTGACCATGTGTTAGTGCATAAAAACCTCAAAATCAAATGCAGAAAGGCAGAAATAGTAAATGCATCTTTTTCAGATCATGATGCAATAAAAATCACATGCAATATAAGGCCAGGAGAAAATAAACCAAAAGTTAATTGGAAATTAAATAATCTGATCCTGAAGAATGAATGGGTGAAAGAACAAATCATAGACACAATCAATAATTTCATCCAGGAGAATGACAATAAGGAGACAACATACCAAAATTTGTGGGATACGACCAAAGCGGTTATAAGGGGCAATTTTATATCTCTAGATGCTTACTTGCATAAAATGGAGAAAGAAAACATCAATGAATTGGGCTTATTATTAAAAAAAAACTAGGAAAAGAACAAATTAAAAACCCTCAATTAAATACCAAATTGGAAATTCTAAAAATAAAAGGAGAAATTAATAAAATTGAAAATAAGAAAACTATTGCATTAATAAATAAAACTAAGAGTTGGTTCTACGAAAAACCCAACAAAATAGATAACATTTAGTTAATTTGATAAGAAAAAGGAAAGAAGAAAATCAAATTGTTAGTCTCAAGATTGATAAGTGAGAACTTTCCTCCAATGAAGAGGAAATTAGAGCAATAATTAGGAGTTACTTTGCCCAACTTTATGCCAGTAAGTTTGATAATCTAAATGAAATGGAGGAATATCTACAAAAATATAGATTGCCCAGGTTAAAAGAAGAGGATATAAACTATTTAAATAGCCCCATATTAGAAAAAGAAATAGAACAAGCTATTAACCAACTCCCTAAGAAAAAAAACTCCAGGGCCAGATGGATTTACATGTGAATTCTACCAAACATTCAAAGAACAATTAATTCCAATACTATACAAACTATTTGAGAAAATAGGGACAGAAGGTATACTGCCAAATTCCTTCTATGAGACTGATATGGTGCTGATACCTAAACCAGGTAGGGTGAAAACAGAGAAAGAAAACTATAGACCAATTTCCCTAATGAATATTGATGCAAAAATTTTAAATAAGATATTAGCAATGAGATTACGGAAAGTCATCCCCAGGATAGTACACTATGACCAAGTAGGATTTATACCAGGGATGCAGGGCTGGTTCAATATTAGGAAAACAATCAGCATAATTAATTATATTAATAACCAAACTATCAAAAACCATACGATTATCTCCATAGATGGAAAAAAAGCATTTGATAAAATCCAACACCCATTCCTATTAAAAACACTAAAGAGTATAGGAATAAATGGGCTTTTCCTTAAAATGATCAGTAGCATCTATTTAAAACCATCAGCAAGCATCATATGTAATGGAGACAAACTAAAACCATTCCCAATAAGATCAGGAGTGAAACAAGGCTGCCCACTGTCACCATTACTATTTAATATTGTATTAGAAATGTTAGCTTTGGCAATAAGAGAAGAAAAAGAGATAAAAGGAATTAGAGTAGGTAATGAAGAAACCAAATTATCACTCTTTGTAGATGACATGATGGTATACTGAGAGAACCCTAGAGACTCAACTAAAAAACTACTGGAAACAATTCACAACTTTAGCAAAGTTGCAGGATTCAAAATCAATCCACATAAATCACCAGCATTTTTATATATTACCAACAAAATTCAGCAGCAAGAGATACAAAAAGAAATTCCCTTACAAATAACGGATGATAGGATAAAATATTTGGGAATCTATCTGCCAAGGAAAAGTCAGAAACTATACAAACTAAACTACAAAACACTTTCCACACAAATAAAATCAGACCTAGTCAATTGGAAAAACATTAAGTGCTCATGGGTAGGCTGAGCGAATATAACAAAAATGACAATACTACCCAAACTAATCTACTTATTTAGTGCCATACCAATCAAACTCCCAAGAAATTATCTTACAGATCTAGAAAAAATAGTAGCAAAGTTCATTTGGAAAAACAAAAGGTCTAGAATTTCAAGGGGATTAATGAAAAAAAAGGCTGAAGATGGTGGACTTGCTGTACCAGATCTAAAACTATATTATAAAGCAGTGGTCATCAAAACCATTTGGTACTGGCTAAGAAATAGAGTAGTCGATCAGTGGCATAGGATAGAATCACAAGACAAAGTAGGCAATAACTATAGCAATTTGGTTTTTGATAAACCCAAAGACCCCAGCTTTTGGGATAAGTATTCACTATTTGACAAAAACTGCTGGGAAAACTGGAAACTAGTGTGGAAGAAATTAGGGCTTGACCCACATCTAACACCACATACCAAGATAAGATCTAAATGGGTTCATGATCTGGATATAAAGAGTGATTTTGTAAACAAGTTAGAGGAACATAATATAGTTTACCTCTCAGTCCTGTGGAGATGGAATAAATTTATGTCCAAAGAAGAACTGGAACTTTTAATTGAAAACCAGATAGATAACTTTGACTATATTAAGTTAAAAAGTTTTTGTACAAACAAAATCAATGCAGACAAGATTAGGAGGGAAGCAATAAATTGGGAAATCATCTTTACATTTAAGGGTTCTGATAAAGGTCTCATCTCTAAAATATATAGAGAATTGTCTCATATTTATAAAAATTCAAGCCATTCTCCAATCAATAAATGGTCAAAGGATATGAACAGACAATTTTCAGAGGATGAAATTAAAACTATTTATAGTCATATGAAAAGGTGCTCCAAATCACTATTGATCAGAGAAATGCAAATCAAGACAACCCTGAGATACCACTTCACACCTGTCAGATTGGCTAAAATGACAGGAAAAGTTAATGATGAATGTTGGAGGGG
>JAJPUD010000384.1:325607-399535 GCA_023553655.1 Myrmecobius fasciatus | reverse complement strand
CTTTGCCCTTTGGAATATCTGGTTCCAGGCCCTTCAATCCTTCAATGTGGAGGCTGACAGATCATGTGTGATTCTAATTATTGATCCTCGGTATTTGAATTGTTTCTTTCTAGCTGCTAGCAGAATCTTTTCCTTGGTGCTATAGTCCTGAAATTTAGCCATGATATTCCTTGGGGTTTTAATTTTCGGGTCTCTTTCAGGAGGTGATCGGTGAATTCCTTCAATGGTGATTTTGCCTTTTGATTCTACAATCTCAGGGCAGTTTTCTTTCAGGATTTCCTGGAAGATAGTGTTTAGATTCTTTTTTTTCATCATGGCTTTCAGGAAGTCCAATAATCCTTAGATTATCTCTCCTAGATCTATTTTCCAAGTCAGTTGTTTTTCCTAGGAGATATTTCATATTTTCTTCTAATTTTTCATTTTTTTTGTTTTTGTTTAACTGATTCTTGAAGTCTTATTGAGTCATTCACTTGCATTTGTTCAATTCTTATTTTTAAAGTGTTGTTTTCTTCAGTTACCTTTTTAAGCTCCTTTTCTAACTTGCCAATTTGTTCATTGCACTCTTTTTCCACTTCACTAATTTTATTTTTCAATAAATTGGTGTCTTTATCATATCTCTTTTGGAGGGCTTCTTGCACTGACTTCAATTTATTTTCCCATTTATCCTCCAGCTTTTTTTTGAGGTTCTTTATGCAATCTTCCATAAAGGCCTTTTGAAAAAGTGACCAGTGATGGTCCTTAATACCTTCTTCTGGAATTTTGTTTAAAGGAACCTCAGGATCTGGGATCATCCCTTCTTTTTCTCTATAAAAGCTGTCTATGGTGAGAGCTTTCTTTTGCTTCTTCATTTTTTTTTAAGACAGCGTGGATATCTCTTTAAGGTAGGGAAAAAAACGGCAGCTGAAACGGCGGCTAAAGCTCCTTGCCCTGGGGCAATTTGGGGAATTAACTTAAGGTGCTGGGCCGGTGGGGGCTAGGACTAAGCCCGGATTACTCCTTAAACAAGGCAAGTCTGCCATAACACCTGCCCCCAATCAGGGCAGAGTATCCCAAGTGCCTCAGATAAACTCCAGGTGTTTGGAATTTGGAGTTTGGAGTTTGGAATTTCTGCCACGATGAGCTGAGCTGAGTCTCACCCTCACTTCCGGCCTACACCAGAGTCCTCTATTTATCCCTCTGTCCAAGTTAGACAAACCTGATGTGAAGCTCTCCAGAGATATCAGCAAGCAGTGTCCAAATATTTCTGAATTTGTTGACTTAAAGATCAGTTCAGAGGTTTATTTTATTGTTGATTTGAGAGAAGATCAGAGGAGGACACAGAGAGTCACCTTTTCACTCTGCCATCTTGGCTCTGCCCCCCTCCACTTTTCATTTTTTCAATACAAATGATTGAAAGTCTCTTACTTCATTGAAGCTCCATCTCTTCCTCTGAAAGATGATGCTGAGTTTCGATGGGTAGTTAATTCTTGGTGGTAATCCCAGGTTGTTTGCTTCTCAAATGCAATATGGTATTCCAGGCCCTCAGATCCTTTATTGTATGAGCTGCCAGATCCTGGGTAATCCTTGTTGTTGCTCCTTGATATTTGTATTGTTTTTGTCTGGCAGATTGCAGTACTTTTTCCCTGAGATTATGGTTTTGGCATTTTGCAACAATGTTCCTTGGGGTTTTCCTTGTGGGATCTCTTTTCAGAGATGATTGATGGATTCTTTCAATGAGTATTTTCTCCTCTGTTTCTAAAATATTGGAGCAGTTTCCCTCAATGACTTATTATAGAATGTTGTCTATAGGTAGGCCAATAATTTTTAAATTGTCTCTTCTGGATCTATTTTCCAGGTCGGCCGTTTTGCTAATGAGGTAGTACACATTTTCTTCCAATTTTTCATTCTTTTTAGTTTGACTGATTATTGCTGGCTCATAAAGTCATTAGCCTGCATTTGCCCTGTTTGAGTTTTTAATGTGTGTTTTTCTTCAGCTATCTTTTGTATCTCTTTTTCCATTTGGTTTATTCTACTGTTTAAGGAGTTGTTTTCTTCAGACAGTTTTTTCCTTTTTTTTCCAAATTGTTGACTCTCTTAATCATACCTTTCATTTCCTTGTTTTTTTTCTCTTACTTTTTTATTTGCCTTTTGAAGTCTTTTATAAGCATTTCCAAGAAGCCTCTTTGGTCTTGAGACCAATTTATATCACTTTCTGAGATTTCTTCGGTGGACATTCTGTCCTCATCTGAATTTGTGTTTTGGTCTATCCTGTCACCATAGTAGCCTTCTATGGTAAAGGTTCTTT
Organism: Myrmecobius fasciatus; assembly: GCA_023553655.1. Lineage (NCBI taxonomy): Eukaryota > Metazoa > Chordata > Mammalia > Dasyuromorphia > Myrmecobiidae > Myrmecobius > Myrmecobius fasciatus. The sequence continues at coordinate 397,251 of JAJPUD010000384.1, read as the reverse complement.
TCTGTTTCTCATTTTCTTTCCTTTTCCGTTTGTATTTCCTCTTTTTTTTTTTTTTTTTTTACTTTTATGGTGGAGGTCTGCTCCTGGGGTCAGAATTGTACTTTGGCTTTGGGTACAGGGGCCCCTTGTGTTTATAAGTTTATAAGGGATGGCTTTGCTTGGCTGGTCCTCTTGATGAAATGTTTATAACAAACTGTTTTGACCATTAAGGACAGTAGAGCCATCAGATTGGAACTCTTAAGTCACAATGTTGAATGTGTTTATCGAAGAGATAGAAATGGAAACAAAATCCAGGAAAATCAGGCTGATTAGACCAAAGATGTCTCAAAGGGGATATGCTGGAACACAATTATGAAGGTTTTCAGAGATCATTTCATTCACAAATTACCTGAAGAGTAATAGGAGTTATTCATAGCACTTACTGCAGAGAATAAAGAAGTAGAGAAAGCCAATGATTAAATTGACAAGATTTGCCAAGTCAAATCAACAAAGTGATTTGTTGTGATACAGGATAGAATGGGAAAGAAAATATATTGAAAAGTATGACTGAGGATTAAGAAATGAAAAAGATCAAAGATTAGTCAAAATCCTCATACCAGTATATCATGAATATTTTCTTCAAAAGGAGTCAGAAGGTGCTAGATACAGAATGCAACAAGCATCACAAAAATGAAATTTGGGATGAGTTTTTTCTTTAAAAATAAAACAGATCACATGACTAGTAAGAGGGCAGAAGAGTTGTTTTCCTTCTTGTTTTGTTTTCTTCTATCCATAAAAAGATTTTGTGCAAAATATTTAGTAAATAAAATTGAATCTATAAGATTGGAAACAGAGACACTGGGCAAAGTAAAAATTACATGAAATAACATTGGAGAATTTTTATTTTTTAGAAGTCCTATTCAGCACAGTCATCCCCAATACTGTTTTACACATGGAGTACAGTGAATATAATCAACTTTTAGGATTTAGCTTCAGGGTTTAGCTGTGGGGGTCCCTGCTGATTCTCTCTCCCTCACAAAAGTGACTTAGCCTGAATCTCCTCTCACCCCAAATATGTCCACACCTCACAAGTGGTAGATAGTGATTCTACCAATGGAGAAAAGGTAGAAGGTGTGAATGCAGAGTTTATCAAAACCAAAAAGCTTGTATTATCTACAGGAAATGGAATTGGAAGTTCAGCTGAGGTTAGTCCTCTTCCTCTAATAATCTAATCTGGGTAAAGACCTTGGTCAGGCTTCTGCATCTCCACACTCAATTTGAGTGAGCTGAGCATACCTAGCCTCAGGGACCTTTGCCCAAGTGAAAAGGGGAGAAATCAAATAGTGTAGAGAAACCAGCCACCAGTGCCTAGTAATTTAAAAGAAAAACCAAAAGACTAACAAAGGGAAAAATCTTAAGCTAACTCACAAAAAGATAAGCAAAAGAGAGACTCATAAAAACAGAAGGATGAATGAAAACATATAGGACTTCTGTGTCATGTGACTAATAGAAGACTAGACATTTTCTTGTATCCTCAAAACCTTTCAGGTCTTTCCAAAATCGGAATTATTCTCCAGAGTTGAAGTAATTTCAGCTATCTGGGAGACTATGAACCAAAACTAGAGAAAAACAACAGAGAAGTGCAAATCTAATAACACTCACTTACCACCCCCTCACCTACTGCCCACTGTTTGCTACTAGCATACCCGTAATCATTTAAAAGAGATTAGCCCTACAGCAGCAAACAAGGGAGATGAAGAGGCATCTTGATCAGGTCATGACATCATCTTGGGCAACCTATTGAATTCCTCTATCAGTTGGATAGGCACTATCAATGTATACTATAGTAGAATAAAAAACATTATGAAGACACATATGACTGGAAAAGGGAGTGGGATGGCCATAGAACCAGAATGAAGGTTAACAGATGGATAATCCAAGGGACCCTAGCATCTACAAAATACTAATAGTTCCAGAGGGCAACTAGGTGCACCATAGTGCTCAGAGCCTTGGGCCTAGAGTCAGGAAGCATCATATTCCTGAGTTCAAATCTGTCCTCAAGCACTTACTTGCTGTGTGACCCTGGACAAGGTATCTATCCCTGTTTGCCTCAGTTTCCTCAATTATAAAATGAACTGGAAAAAGAAAATGGATCTTTGGAAAGTATCTTTGCCAAGAAAGCCATAAATGAAGTCACAAAGAGTTGGACACAACTGAAAAATAGCAGAACGAATAGAACCAGAGGAAGGCCTTTAAAGTCTTGGTCATATCCTCTCTGGATTACTTACAGAAAGATCAGCTCAAGAAGAGATGGCACAGATAGGTTGTGTTCTTTTGCTGGTAGATGGAATACCCAGTCCCATAAAATCACAAATTCAAAGAAGTGTTGAATTCATTTTACCTAGAAAGAGAAATGTATATGGGAAGGGATCCAGGGGAAAATGAAGAAAGAGCTCTGTATTCCAATGATAAGTAGATATGTACTCAGTAACATGGAGTAGTCCTTATTTGTTTTAAATTAAGACCATGATCAGGATCAGCAGACACTATGAAAGCAGAGAGCTGACTCAATATTATAACACAGGACTACTCTAAGTGAATGGGACTGAGCTACTTCTTTGGATCTCCATAATGGCCATATAGGGATGGTATTTTGTGAAGTATTTAAGGATGAGGAAGATTAATGAGTTTACTGCCAATAGAAGTGAACTAACTACTATCATGAAGCCTTGTGACAAATACATAGAAGTCATCTCTGTCTGTCTGTCTGTCTGTCTGTCTTCTCTCTTTTGAAACTAGGTCTCCCTATAGGTTGGGAGTGCAGCAATCACTCAAGGGCTTGTTCCCACTGCTGATCCAGTACAGAAACTCTGATCTGTTGTTTCCAACCTGGGCAGATTTGTCCCTCCTTAACCTCACTACATTGGTTCTAGATTTATTGGGGGCACCCCATATGGAGTGTTTCATTGGGGATACCCAAGCAACTTTAGCCCTACTATAACTTATAACTCTGGAACTCAAGGGATCCAATAGCCTCTCAGCCTCTCCAATAGGTAGAATAATTTGTGGTAGATCAGCCAACACTTCTTTTAAGATGCAGCTCAAGAGTCACCTTCTCTATGAAATCTCTCCTGATCTTCTTTCCCCTTCCACCCTCAACTCTTAGTGTTCTCCCTCCCAAACTAAAATTTGCAATTATTTTGTATCTACTTATACTTACTCACTTTATAGTCATGCAACCTATATTTATATACATACTTGTCTTTCCAAGTTGAGTTTAAATTCCTTGAGAATAAGAATTGTCCAATTTTTAAAAACTTGTATCTGCGGAGACTAGCACAGTATTTAGCGTATAGTGGGAACTTAATAAAGGCATTATTTTTTGATTGCTTGAATAATTCAGTTGTTTTGAGTGAATCAGACTTAGATAAGTCCCTAATTCTTAGGAGGAGCATGGCTACATTGCTACTACTCCCTAGTAGTAGGAAGGATGGATTGAGTGATCCTGCTGGACTAATGATTTTGTGATTGCTATCAATAAGGTGAGCAGATGTGACTTGAGGATGCTTCAAATGCATGTATTGATTAAGAAAATGGCAATTTTCAGATCATAGTAAAACTTTAAGTGTTTCATCTCATGTGGAGCAGAGCAATTTGAGAGTTTCTGATATGAAATTACTAGGTACTATTGCAAATTTCAAAGCAAGTGGAAAATTAATAATCATTTTCTCTTCTGAATCCTCATAGAGCAGATAGACAGAAAAGGAGAAACTGGTTGAAATGGAGGGGGAGGAAGAAGGAAAGAAATCACACATTTGCCACCAATTAAAAAGGTGCTACTTGTTAACAGTTACTCACTGTGTCAGGAGGAAAGTTTTCACTTTTATGTTTCTGTAGTCATGGTAATGAAAAATGAGGACTATTTCTTTCCCCATCTCAGGAATCACACATGATATCTTACTCTCTGAAAAAGGAGAATCCTGTACAAAACTGAAAATTGGATATCTTATTAATGCATAGATAGAGGTAGCCTTGAATGGTGGATAAAATTCTGGACTTGGAGTTATGAGGCCCTGGGTTCAAATCATGTCTTGAATGCTCACTAGCTCTGGGGCCCTAGGCAAATCACTTAACCGAAACAGTTTCTGATAACTTATCTAATAAGTATGGCTTGGTTATGATCATTGTATGCTAGAGAAAATACAGAAGGGTAGATGGAGTAAAAGCTCTCCCTGAAACCTCTCCAAATGCCTTTAAATAATGACTCTAAGCAAATTTTAGAGGGGCAGAAGGAAAAGATGGAGTGAAACAATTTTCCAGTCCAAGACAATTTAGAAGACACCAGGACAAGAGTGGAGTAAGTTCAGCATAGGTTGTAGCAGTGTAGAATGGGCCACAGCAAACCAGGAGCAGCCCTTTGGAGTCATTGAATCAGCAATGGCAACAGCTGCTTCCAGAACTCAGACCACAGACTGTAAGGGGGTCAAACCACTGACCAAAAAGATGACAGGGTCTCTTTGCTGATACTAGGGGAAAGGAGTCTGTTATTTTGCCCATACTTGGATCTTGTTGTAGTCCTGGTTAGCAGTCCAAGTGTGAGGAGGAGCACTAGCACACCAGTGCTTGCAGCCAAAGTGGACTGGGGACCTCCTTACAGGTTCAGGGCAGAAAAAAAGTGCTTGCGGTCACTCACAGACCAGAGCACAGGCCAGTAGTAGAGGAGTAGAAAACACCTCTCATTAGATCATACCACCTTTGAAGAAGTGAAAATTTATGGTCCTTAGAAGTAGCTGCACAAAACCCCTGAAGAGTGGGTCAGTGTACATTCCACTCTGGATGCAGAGCAACTTTAAGAAAGCATTGAAAGTCAAATAATAGACTGAGAAAATAAACAAGGCAACATAATAAATTCTGATCATTGAAAGTTACTATAAGGACAAGGAAGATCAAAGTAGACTCTCAGAATAAGATAAAAAAGTCAAAGTTCTTACATTCAAAGCTTTCAAGATAAAATATGGACTGGTCTCAAACCATGCAAGAGCTCAAAAAGGATTCTGAAAATCACTTAAGAGAGGTAGAGGGAAAATTGGGGAGGGAAATGAGGGTGATGCAAGGAAATCATGAAAAAATGTATCAACAGCTGGATAAAAGACAAAAAATACTGAAGAAATAGCACCTTAAAAATAGAGTGGGCCAAATGATAAACGAGGTACCAAAACGAGGACAAAAATGCATTAAAAACTAGAATTAGCCAAATGGAAAAAGAGGCACAATAATTCACTGAAGGAAAAAAACTCCATAAAAAAGAGTAAAATTGGTCAAATGGTACAAAAGCTCACTAAAGAAAATCATTCCTTACAAATTAGAATTGAGCAAATGGAAACTAATGATTTTATAGGAAATCAAAAAACAAGAAAGCAAAACCAAAAGAATGAAAAAATAGAAGACAATCTGAAATATCTCATTGGAAAAACAATTGACCTGAGAAAAAAAAAGATTCAGGAGAGATAACTCCTGACTCCTGGACTATCTAAAAGCCATGATCAAAACAAACTAACAAACAAACCTAGACATAATCTTCCAAAAAGTTATCAAGGGAAATTGTCCTTATATTTTAGAACCAGAGGATAAACTAGACATTGAAGACTCTATCAATCACCTTCTGATCCCAAAATGAAAACTCCCAGATCATACCACTTCCAAGGAGGTGTGATCTATTGAGGAATGTTATAATCAAATCCCAGAGCTCCTAGGTCAAAGAGAAAATATTGCAAGCAGCCAGAAAGAAACAATTCAAGTATCATGGCCACAGAATAATACAAAATCTAGCAGCTCCTACCTTCAAGGATCAGAGGGCTTAGAATATACTATTCCAGAAGGCAAAGAAGCTAGGATTACAGCAAAGAATCATCTACCCAGCAAAACTGAATATAATTCTTTGGAGAAAAAAATAAGAGCATATCCCAAATGATAAATGATCAAAAATTTTCAGATGAAGTAATCAAAGCTATCTATAGCCATATGAAAAAATACTCCAACTCACAAATTGAGTAGAGAAATGCAAATTAAAGCAATTCTGAAGTACTACCTAGTACCTGGTATATATCTATTAGATTGGCTAATTAGACAGAAAAGGAAAATGAGAAATATTAAAGGGGATTTGGGAAAAGTAAGACATTAATGCATTGTTGATGGAATTGTGAAATGATTCAACCATTTTGTAGATCAATTTGGAACTGGGCCCAGAAGACTATAAAATGTTGATTATCCTTTGACTTAACAATACCACTACTAAATCTATAACACCAAAGAGATAAAAATCCATGCTGAATCATTTTTCTATCCCAGATTACCATAAAGAGACAGAGAAGTCTATGGACACTGAGGATGGGATTGATCTGGTTAGTAGCTCAAAACATGGAGCATTTCACCACAGGAAGAAACTGTATGTCAGGGAAAGAGGACCAGGTACAAACTCAGGTGAGGAACTTGTAGAACTCAGACCAGGGAGACAGTGATTAGATTTTATTCTGAATTAGACCATTTTGATATCATTAAAAGCTTTCAAATCCTTAGCTTGAGCTGTCCTTGAGATCCTGGTATAGTATGACACTCTGTACCCCAAGAAAACAGTAAAAGGATCAATCCAGACTTTCCCTTTAGAATTATAGAAATTTCAGACCTAAAAACAATTCAGAAGTCAGGCAATAAGATGAGAGGAATGAACAAACAAAAATATATAATCCTATCATTATTGTGGCAGGGAAGCTCCAGATACAAATGTAGAAGAGGATGACTCTAAAACATCTACAAGAAAAAGCTCAGAGAGTTTTAAAAAGAATCTTTTTTTGGCCAATGAAATGAGAACTAAAGGAAAATATTAGAAATAGGAAATATGGAAGAAAGAATTAAAAAGGGGAACTTGCTGCTTGGCACAAGAGATTAAAAAACATTTTGGACAAGGAACAAACTCTCGGCATATTAAAATGGACCATATAGAAGCCAATGACTTAATGAGATGCTAACAAATAAAACAAAATAAAAAAACTATTAAAAATAAAAGAAATTGTAAGAAATTTCCTAGCAATAACAACTGACCTGAAAAACAGAGTGAAGAGAAAAAAAATTAAGAGTCCTTGGGCTATCTGAATGACATGACCAATATACACCATATTTCAATAAATCTGCCCATTCCTTTTAGATTCAGAGGGCAAAATGTACATAGAAAGAAATCACCAGTAACTTCCTAAGCCCCCAAATGAAACTTCTCAGAAATAGTACAATCAAAATCCAGAGGTTCCAGGTCAAAAAAAATACTATAAGCAGCCACAAAGTACAAAAGAGCCATAGTTTCCATCTTGTTGACGACAGCTATGACCTCAGACAATTACTAGCTGTGTAACTTTGGGCAAATCACCTAACCCTGTTTGCCTTAGTTTCTCATCTGTAAAATGAACTAGAGAATAAAATGGCAAACCACTGTGGTATCTTTGCCAAGAAAGCCCCAAATGGGGTCATGAAGAATTGGATATGATTGAATAACAACAACGAAAGCTACCATTATAATGGAGTGAAATACTTTTGAAACAATATTCCAGAAGGTAAAGATACAGAATAACTTAGCTAAACACACACACACACACACACACACACACACACACACACACACGCAGAGTTGGGTACAGAAATATATTTCACTCAGCATGAAAATAGGAAGAAAAAGGGAGAAAGGGAATTAAAGGGAAGCTAGATTAAGGGTAGCATTAGTCCTATATAAAATAAACTCTAAGAACGTGCAAACATATTTATAATTCCTTTTAAGGTAGCAAAGAATCGAAATCTGAGGGGGTGCCCATAACTTGGAGAAGGTCTGAACAAGTTATGTTATGGAAATGTAATGGAATAAAATTGTATTTTAAAGCATGATAAATATGGCTTCAGAGAAACCTAGAAAAATTGTATGAACAGATGCAAAGTGAAGTGAATGGACTGGAGAGCAATTTGGAACTATGCTCAAAAAGTTATCAAATTGTGCATACCCTTTGATCCAGCAGTGTTTCTATTGGGCCTATATCCCAAAGAGATCTTAAAGGAGGGAAAGGGACCCACATGTGCAAGAATGTTTGTGGCAGCCCTTTTTGTAGTGGCTAGAAACTGGAAACTGAATGGATGCCCATCAATTGGAGAATGGCTGAACAAATTATGGTATATGAATGTTATAGAATATTATTGCTCTATAAGAAACGACCAGAAGGATGATTTCAGAGAGGCTTGGAGAGACTTGCATGAACTGATGCTGAGGGAAATGAGCAGAACCGGGAGATCAATATACATGGTAACAAGAAGACTATATGATGATCAATTCTGACGGACATGGCTCTCTTCAATAATGAAATGTTTCAAACCAATTCCAATTGTTCACTGAAGAAAGCCATATACACCCAGAGAGAGGGATGTGAAATGTGGACCACAACATAACATTTTCAGGCTCTCTATTGATGTTTGCTTGCATTGTGTTTCCTTTCTCAAATTTTTTTTCTTGTAGATACGATTTTTCTTGTACAGCAAGATAACTATAAAAATATGTATATATATATTCGATTTGTCAAGTATTTTAACATAATTAACATGTAGTAGACTTCCTGCCATCTAGGGGTGGGTTGGGGACTAGGGGGGAAAATTTGTAACAGAAAGCTTTGTAAGGGTCAATGTTGAAGAATTACCCATACATATGTTTTGCAAATAAAAAGCTTTAATAAAAAAAGTGAAGTGAATGGATCCAGGAAAAAAAAATTATACAGTGACTACAATATGTAAATGAAAACAACTTTGAGAGAATTAAGAACTCTGGTCGATTTAATGATCAAGCCCTAATTCTAAAGGGTTAATGATGATACACTTCCTAATAGAGATGAAGGACTCAGAGAACAGAATAAGACATAAATACATATATGTATATATGTATTTAAATTAATATATAAATGTACTTATATGTGGATATATACATCGTGTATGTGTGTGTGTGTATATCTCTTTTGGAATGTGGCAAATACAGCATTTTTTTAAAAAAAAATTGCCTGACTACATCTGTTTATAATAGAAATTTCATTTTTCTTTTGGTCTCAGTGGGGAATAGGGAGGGTAGGAATTGAAAAAATTAATATTAAAAATGACTAACTTTAAAAAGAAAACAAAAAAATGACCTCTCTAAGTTCTCTTACCAGGCCTTTACCAACATCACAATTATATCAAAGGGTAAAACTAGAAGTAACAGCAGAAAATGATACAACAACAAATTTCCATTTGACATAAGAAAAAACTTACTACTAATTAAATGAGACAAAAGGTAAACAGGACTGCCTGTGAATGAGGAGATAGGCAGGGGAAAAAAAGTGTTCTTTTGATGCTAATGATCATATTTTGCAGAGTTGTGGAACATTTGACCTTGGACTGATTGTAGCCAGCTCAGATTGCTTATTGAGTGATTAAAGTCAAACAAGAGCTAGAGAGTTCATAACCAGTATGACAGTGTCCTTTTGTGAGGAAGAACAACAGAAGATGAGAAAGAGAATAATTATGGAGCCATTATAGAAGTCTGGGATTCTCTAAAGTCAGGAGTTTGAACCTATACTTACTTGCAGGAGCTTTGAAGAACCACACACAGGAACTGGTAGAGGCTGGTGCATGAAGCCTTGAATATGTAACCTTGGGTTCTACTCTCCAATCTCCACTTCTTATCTCATAGTCATTTTAGCATCCAGGAACAGCAATAATGGAACAGTGATGTATGTCTAGACTGAATGAGTCAGAAGTCTTGGGTTAGGAAGAAAGCAAAAAGGGAAAATTCAACTGACCCACAGTTTGAATATGACTTGTAAGTGGTCAGGGCATGCCTGTCAACCAGTTAATAATCATTTATTAAGCACTTATGGATAATTCAATGTCAAAGACAACTTTAATATTTAATTTGAATATCGGTATAGTTATGATACCAATTAATCTCATTTTATTTTGTTATTTTGTTCAGTCATTTTCCAGTTGTGTCTTACTCTTCATGATCCCATTTAGGGTTTTCTTGACAAAGATACTGGAGTGGTTTTCCATTTCCTTCTCCATCTCATTTTATAGATAAGGAACTGAGGCAAACAGGATTAACTGACTTGCTCAAGGTCACATTGCTAAGTATTCTCTGAGGCTGGATTTGAACTCAAGAAGATGAGTCTTTTTGACTCTAGGCCTGGTGTATTGTACCATCTTGATGCCCCAATTTACTATATAATTACATCATAGTTTTTCTATTTTTATTGATTACATGTAAATAAAATGTTTTAGCATCATTTGAAAAATTTTTCTCCCTTTCCCTATCCCCTCATTGAGAAGGCAAGCAATTTGATATACATGTCTAGTCATGTAAAACATATTTCTATATTGGTTACATTGCAAAATACAAGAGAGACTCAAAAGCACAATATAGAAAGTTATAAAAAGTAGGCTTCAATCTGCATTCATATGCCATCAATTCTTTCTCTGGAGATGGATGATATTTTTCAACACAGGTCCTTTGGAATTGTCTTAGAACACTGTATTATTGGGAATAGTTAAGTCTGTCAGAATTGGTCATCATATCATAATGCTGCTATTGTGCACAATGCTTTACTTGTTTTACTCACTTCATTTTGTATCAGTTTATTTAAGTCCTTGGGTTTTTCTGAAAGCATACATTATATCATTTCTTATGGCACAATGTTATTACATCACAACCATATACTACTATTTGTTCAACCTTCCCCAGTTGATGGGCATTCCTCAATTTCCAAAACTTTGCCATCACAAAAAGAGCTGCTATCAATATTATTGTAAAATCGGTTCTTTTCTCAATCTAAAATAATTTCTTTGGGATATTGCCCAATATTTGTGATATTGCTGGATCAAAGGGCATATCTAGTTTTTATAGCCTTTTGGGTATATTTCCAAATGACTCTTCAGAATGATTGAGTCATTTGCATCAGATAAACTGTACTAATAGTGCATTCATTAATGCACTTATTTTTTCACATCCCCTCCAACACTTGCCATTTTCCTTTTTTGTTATATTAGATAATCTGATAGTGTGGTGTATATCTCAGTGTGTGGTGGTATCTCAGAATTGTTTTAATTCGCATTTCTTTAATCAATAGTTGAGAACATTTTTTCATATGACTATAGATAGCTTTGATTTCTTCTTTTGATTACTGTCTATTCATATCCTCTCATGAATTAATTGGTTCTGTGTATATTTGAGAAATTAGGTCTTTATCAGAGAAATCTGCTATAAAAACATTTTCCCTCTAGTTTTCTGCTTTCCTTCTAATCTTGGCTGCATTGGTTTTGTTTGTGCAAAAATCTTTTAATTTAATGTAACCCAAATTATTCATTTTATATCCCATAATGCTCTCTACCCCTTGTTTGGTCATAAATTCTTCCCTTACCCAAAGATCTAGCAGGCAACTATTCCATTCTTTTTTAATTTGCTTATAACATCACCATTTATGTTTAAATCATGTATCCATTTTTACCTCATTTTGTTACATGGTGTGAGATGTTGGTCTATATACCTAGTTTATGTCAAACTGCTTTCCAGTTTTCCTAGCAATTTCTGTCAGATACTGATTTCTTGTCCCCAAATCTTGAATCTTTGCATTTGTCAAATTGTCAATCATTATGGTTATTTCCTACTTTGTATTGTGTACCTAATCTATGTTATGGATCCACCACTCTATTTCTTAGTCAGTGCCAGATTGTTTTGATGATTACCACTTTGTAATATAGTTTGAAATTTGGCATAGCTAAGCCATCTTTCCTTTATATTTTTTTCAAAAATTCCTTCCATCATGGTTTTTCAAATTCTATGTTGGCTGAACACAGTTCTGGCAAAGAAAGTCTTTAAGTGTGGGACACTGATGGGCTATTGTTTGAATACCAGGTTGGCTAAGTTTGGAAAGACTCATCATCCATATGAGGCATGGATTTAATACCATTTCTGTTAGTTCAGATTCAATGTTGGAATGAAAAAAGGGACTCTCAAATCATTGCACATATTAACACAAAGGGGTTTACTTTACTCTAACACTGCAAAGATATACAAAGATATACAATTTGAAGATTTGTCACCAGGTGATAAAGTTTTGTAGGCCATAACAATTCTATAAAGGAGAGTGACCTTTGGACCTTCATTGGTAGCAGTAGTACCTACAGATCCCACAGAGACAAAATGACAGATCTTTCAAATATCAAAGAAAGTATGATAATAGACTACAAAGATTTATCAGGAATATGTCATGAATATTATTAATATAGTGTACCGATTTATCAGCATTAGCAGATCTTTCAGGCTATTTAATTATTTCTCATTATGTTACCATAGAAACATGACTTCTCTCAAGAATTTTATTTTAAGTCCTAATTTTAAAGGGTTATTTTTGGTTGTATTGGAATATAAATAAATAGCATTTATAAACTGGGTTTTATTTAATCACTGAAGAAATGAAAGACTTTTTTTTAAAATAATTTTTGCTTTTAATGGAGAAGTGTAATTATATAACGAGTCATTTAAATCAATGAATGACCTGTTTACTGATCAAGAGAGAGATGAATAAATGCCCATTTTAGCTAGAGAAATAGATTTTCACCATAAGAAGGGCTTAGAAGGATTTCAATTCCTAAATTGTGTGGCAGATAGGAAGCACTAAATCAAATAATGACAAATACACAGGGTCTTTTGAATTTAAAGCCCTTATCTGACCAGGCTATTCTCCAGTTTTGACCTTGTCATTCTTTAGCTCAAAACATTCTAGTGGGTCCCTATAAAATACAAGTTGGCATTCAGTGCCTTTTATAATCTGTCTGTAATTTATCTGTTCAGGCTTATCATATATTATACTTTTTCATGGACTCTAGTTTCCAATTAAATAGCTATTTCACAGACTTTCTTTTTACCTGGAATGCACTTTCTCTTCTCCTCCATCCCTTAGGATCCTCAACTCCTTTTAAAACTCACCTCTTAAATTAGTCCCAACTTTTCTTCTGACTACCCATCTTTAGTTGCTCAATGGGCATCTAAACTGGATGCCATGGAGATATCTTAAATTCAATATACACAACACTGAACTCATCTTTATTCCATATGAGGCATGGATTTAATACCATTTCTGTTAGTTCAGATTCAATGTTGGAATGAAAAAAGGGACTCTCAAATCATTGCACATATTAGCACAAAGGGGTTTACTTTACTTTAACACTGCAAAGATATACAAGGATACAAGTACATTGATCATCCCTGGACATGGCATCTTTCATCTCCATCTGGAAGTTGGTTGGTAGGGAAAGATAAAGTTACTTGTGTGGCCTTCTGAAATCTATCACATGAGAGGGAATTAAATGTCACATGGCTGTGATTTTGCTTGCCATTAGATGCTGGGAACCTGCATCAGGGGAGCTGGGGCCAATCAAGTCCCACAGATAGGGACTGTTCTAGACTTTGTCCTAGGCTTATCTCATGTTGACTGTGGGAAAGGGAGAGGGAAGATATGGGAGAAAGCAGAAGTGGAAGACCAATCAAATAGGCTAATCAGGTCCCTGGGTAGCTTTGTCTTCTTTGAGGTCAAGATTTTCCAAGTTGTAGATGGAAGGATAGAAGTTGTGTTAGGTCTTCTCATACTCCCCAAATCTTTCTCTCTTCCTGTGGAGGATGCCACCAATCTCCCAGTCACCAAAGGTCACCATCTAGTTATTATCCTCAGCTCCCCATTTTCTCATCATCTGTGTCTAATCTCTTGCCAAGACCTGTCAATTCTGCCTTCACAACAATTTTTATTCAAAATGTCCCCAAAGTATTAATGAAGTTTTAAGATATTAAGCTTAATACTTTGTATATGTCTCTTTATCTCCTGAGATTCTGCCCTTTCCTTCCTCCCTCCCTCCAATGCAGGCCATCATCAATTCACATTTGGAATTTTACAATAGTCTGATGATTGATATCCCTGCCTTAAGTGTCTTCCCATTCCAGTCCATCCTTCACTTTGTCAAATTGATCATCTTTAATTACAGATCTGACTATATTACTATCTTCTCCTCATTCAAAAATCTTCAGTAGTTCTATAACCTCCAGAATAAAATACAAAATCCTGTTTCATGTTCAAAATCCTTCATAACTTATCCTCCTCTTACCTTTACAATTTTCTTGTACCTTCTCTCTTCATGTACAATGCAATTCTGTGTTACTGGCTTCCTTTTTCTTCTTATAAGATACCCTATCTCCCAATTTCAGGCATTTTCACTGACTGTTCCCTATGCTTTTTTTTAAAGGTGGGTTTTTAGCTGGAATTTGGAAGAAGCTAGGGAGGGCAGAAGAAGAAATTAATTTAAATCAAGGGGGGAAAGTATAGATAACAAGAGTTATTTCATGGAGCATGCTGAGAGTCACCATTCCTTGTTCTGTATCCATATGAAAACTTTAGAGGGGTCTGCTTCTGGCATATGGGCTTAACTACCCAAGGTCTTGCACTTGTTCCCTTTTGGGATATAGAGCTGGAAGAGCTGATAATTTAGTGAGTGTAAAAAAGGGATTAATCTACCCCTGCTTATAGTTCTTCCTTTCTATCTATGAATTCTGTCAGGACTGTTCCCAGATGCTTCTCAAGAAGCAGATTAGGGAAAGAAGATTAGTTCTGTCTTCTACTTCCAGCCTCATGGTAGCCACGAATCTCTAAAGCACGTGTCCTGAGAGCAGAATCAAGATGCCAGAGTAAAGGTAAAGCATTCACCTGAGCTCTTCCAAATTCTTCTCTAAACGACATAAAAATAATACTCTAGAACAAATTCTGAAGCAGTAGAACTAATAAAAGAAAGGAGTGAAACAATTTTCTAATCCAAGAGAATTTAGAAGGTAGGCAGGAAAGGTCTATATTACTGGGGTGAGACTGGAGTGCAAGCTAGTGCTGCTTGTGTCCTAGTAAGCCAGCAGCAGGCCTTGAAGGTAACTGAATCAATAACTTCCAGATCTCTCAGCCCACAGATAGTAAGGGGGTAGCACAGCTAATTAGAAGGAGATTTATTGGCACTAGGAGCATTACCTATACATAGCCCACAGTCTCAAAGCAAAGGGGAGGACCGCTACTAATGAGGACCCTGCACACAGTTATAGATTGGAAAATAGTTTATCCACACAGACTAGGGGAATACTTCTCCTTAGATCATTAGAAGAATAAAAACTTTTAGAATCTTGGAGCCAGTTTTCAAAACAACAGAATGAAAAATCTGAAATTTAGAACAGTGCTTCCTCTACCTTGAAAGCAGAGCCCAACTTTTATATAAAATTAAAAGTCAAGAAATAGACTAGAAAAATGAGCAAACAAGGAAGATCAAAACACAAACCCAGAAGATAACATGTCAAAACAGCTACATGCAAAGTTTCAAAGAAAAATGTGAATTGGTCTTAGGTTAAAAAAAATTCTGGAAGAAGATTTAAAAATCAAATTAGAGAGGGAGAGGAAAAATTAGAAAAAGAAATGACAATAATGCAAGAAAATCATGAAAAAAAGTCAATAGCTTGGTAAAAGAGGTAAAAAATACTAAAGAAAATAACAACTTAAAAAATAGAAGAATTGTAAATTGTAAAATTTATTGTAAAAATTGTAAAAAGAAATCCACTGACAAGAAACTTTTAAAAAGCAGAATAGGCTAAATGGAAAAGGAGACACAAAAACTCACTAAAGAGAAAAATTCCATAAAAAGTAGAATTGTGCAAGTGGAAACTAATGACCTCATGAAAGCAGAAACTGATGACATCAAGAAAAAATAAAACTAAATCAAAAGAATAAAAAAATAGAAGAAAATGTGAAATATCTCATTGAAAGAACAACTGACCTGGAAAATAGAAGAGATATAATTTAAGAAAGATTGAACTAACTAAAAGCTATGCCCAAAAAATAGCCTAGACATCATATTTCAAGAAATTATCAAGGAAAACTGCCCTAATATTCTAGAACCAATAGGTAAAATAAAAATGGAAAGAATTCACCAATCATTTCCTGAAAGAGATCCTGAAATGAAAACCTTCAATGAATGTCATATTCAAATCCCAAAGCTACCAGATCAAGGAATAAATATTACAAGCAGCCAGGAAAAAAAATTAAAATAACATGGAACCATAGTCAAGATAATACATGATTTAATAGCTTCTATATTAAAGGACCAGAGGGCTTGGATTATACTATTCCAGAGGGCAAAGGAGCTAGGATTATAGCTAAGAATCACTTAATCCCTCAAAACTTGAATATAATCCTTCAGGGGGAAAATGATATTTGAAGCTTTCCTGATAAAAAGATCAAAATTGAAGAGAAACTATGACTTTCGAATACAAGACTTAAGAGAAGCATTAAAAAGGTAAATAGGAAAGACAAATCATAAGGGATTCAAAAGAACTAAACTGTTTATATTCCTACATGGGAAGATGATACTTTTAACTCTTAAGAACTTTATCATTCTAAGGGCAAGTAGAAGGAGTATGCATATACAGAAGATACAGATGAAAGTTGACTATGAAGGGATGGTATCCAAATAAATAAAATTAATGAGTGAGAAAGGAAAGCACTGGAAGAAGGGGGAAGGAAGAAATAGAATGGGGTAAAAATTTTATTTTTGCATTTAAATTTTTTTTTAAATTTTGTATTAAAGAGGCAAGAAAGAGCTTTTACAATGAAGTAAGAAGAGGAGAGGATTTGTGGGTAACATTTAATCTTACTGTCATCACAATTGTCTTAAAAAGGTAATAAGATACACATTCATTTAGGTATAGAAATCTGTCTTATTCTACAGAGAAGTAGGAGAAGAGAAGGATGAGATCTAGGTGGGGCTGAAAAAAAGGGAGAGTAGATTAGGGGCAGCTAAACACTTTTGAAGTAAAACATGAAAGCAGAGAGAGAAAGACAAGTGGGGGAAGGAGGAAGTAGAATGAAGAAAAATACACAGTAATCATAACTGTGTATGTGAATGTGAACACCAATAAAATGGAAGCAAAGTAGCCAAGTGGAAAAAAAAGATAGTCTTTGAACTCAAGGAGCTTATATCCTAATTATGAAAAACAACACATAAAAAGGAAATTGAAGTGGAAGAGAAGGGGGAAAGAAGTGTGTGTGTGTTGGGTCAAAAGTAAAAAAGGAACCTGAAAAATTAGGAATGGAACCAAGAGTAGAATAAAAGACAGCTGCTGATAAGATTAGTCCAAACCTAGTCATTTGCCCAGAAGCTATATACCAAGAATTGTTTGGAAATTCAAATTTAGGTGAAATGTAAATTACATAATTAGTAATCCTATAAATTGCTTTATCTTCTCATAAAGTTTAAAGTCTCAATATCCTAGCAGATTATAATAGTAGTTGTATTAAGTTACTGATTCTGTTTTAAATTTGTTTTAATCAAATGTAAATTTATGTTTAACATTTTTTTGTTTGTAGGAATAAATTATTTGTCCTATATAAGATTAATGTCATATATTGAATATTTTTTTTTACTCCTTCCTGGGGGAAAAAAAAAAAAAAAAACTAGATAGAACCATAAATAAAACTGTCCCTGGAGTGCTAGGATAGAAGACTTAATAAGTCAAAGAATGTGAGAACAAGGAGGTTAGCTCCCTCATTAAAGACTATTATCTCTCATTCTTAGTCCAGATCACATGCTGGGAGTGAATATATGTCCCTGTAGGATCCTGTCCTATGAGTCCAGCAGTGGTTTCTCCAGTGTGTGTGTGTGTGTGTGTGTGTGTGTGTGTGTACATTAGTATTAATTTAAGTTAAATTAAATTAGTTTGTTTTCTTACTTATAGCATGGATATATAGAGATGAAAAGACTCCATTTCATGTCTTTAAGAAACTATTTTACCACCTTTGTGAATAATAGAAATAATCAAAACTGGCCCATTATTCTTTTGATCATCTATTTTTAAGAAGGATATTTTGTTTAGAATTATATCTACTTACACATCAAATATTTTAAATTTGTGGCCATGATTTTATGATTCTGGATCCCTAATCACTCTAAATTTCTTTTTTGAGGGAGTTTGCCTCTAGAGGACCAATATGAATAGCCCCAAGCTATGTTCCAAGACTGACTTCTGTTACACAGTGCCAATATTCAGGTTTAACACCCAATTCTCTTTAGAACAGGCTGCTGAAATTCTCCTTCAAGCTTACTGATGCAGAACAATTATAATTACATCATTTTCATCTTGAGTAGACTTTTATATGTTAATAGAGAACTCCCTTTGGAGTTCTATCTACCCTGACCCCAATGATTCATAGTGAAAATCCTATATAAACCTATGTAATCCTAACTTACAATGACTCTAAGTCTTTGACCAGAGTATCCCAGGTGTCCAGCTACCTTCTCGTATGCTATATCGTATATAGATGATGGAGGTGAGAGAAGTTGAATGTGGTTCTTCCTTTAATGAACAACTGTCCATTTGTTCATACTTACCCTTAATATTTCTATGTGTACTACTCCAAATTTGTACATCAGAAAACTACAGTATAATAGTTCCAATTCAGATCTGGAGGATAACAGTTTTACAATTTACCTCCTCCTGATTTTGGTGAATTTGAGTCCCCTCACAATCTTGGTCATGTTCCTCCAGGATCCTCTCTAGAATGTCAGCATCTTTTCTAAAATATGACTCCTAGAATTCAATATACTCTTCTATTCTGAGCAGAGAAGAATTAAGCAATATTAATATCACCTATTGTTTGTGCAGTGTTCTATTACATTCTAGTGTACTGGAAAAGGGCTTCCTGGGAATGTTTGCAATACCCCCAACAAGATCAACACTTGGTCTAGGCTCAAGTGAGGAGAAACCCATTATCTCCTAAGGCAATGTATTTCACTTTTGAATAATCCTACATGTCAGGGGAAGTTTCCTTACTAGATTAAGTTTATTTGCTATTTCCACTTATTTCTTTTTTCAAGTTGTTTTTTGAAAACTGTGGGTTCCTCAGTTTTCTGTGGGTCAAGACCATTGTTCTCATTCTCCCTTCTGGGAAGGGGTGAGAAATAAGTCTTCACAGATGTTTCCCTGACTCTTCAGTGGGTTTGAGATGTCAGTTACCATCAACCTGGTTTAGCCCATCTGCTGAGATGATTTTTTACACCGTAGGACTGCTACCCTTGCTACAATTTCTTGGAACCACTAGTGAGAGTTGGGTGACAGGTGGATACCAAAGGGGGATAAAAGTCCTAAAGAGGGCTCAGCAAGCCCTCACACCAGAGGAGCTAGCTCTCCTCCTGGAACACTCTATACACTCCAGAAGGTGTGTATACACCATAGTAAGAGAACATATTTATTCCATGGTGGGGTTTAGGTACAGGAGATGTGAGAAACCCCAAGAATTATTTATTTTGGAGTCTTTGGGACTGGACATATAATGTTTGTTGATATTTTTTTTCTTTGAACAAAAACTTATATATTGTAGCCAGTGTGTTTGCTAATGAGAGTTTGGTGGCAATCTCTTAGATTGCCAAGGAAAGTGTAACATCTCACAAAATGTAACCTAGGCTCTTTTGGGCAGAGTTATTCCCTCCCTTCTAGCTTGACAACTAGAATCACACACTATGGGCCAGCCCATCAATTGCTTTATATCTCTCACTGTTTTTAAATTATTTGATAAAATGTTACTATGGCTGAATGAGAAACAAATAGAAGAATGAATGGCTCAAGGAAATCTATCATCATCCACATATAAAAACCCTCAAAGTCTACTTCATTAGCAATGCCTTTGGAAATGAGAGAAAATGATTTTAAAAAAATTCCCTGAAGCCTTAATATATAAAGCACCCATGAGCCTCCTACTTCTGAGCAACACCTCCCCCTTCTTTTCCCCTTTCCCTTCCCCCCAACCATCTGCCCTGTCCCTTTTGGATAGCCAGATTGCCTCTTGAGATCTGTTTACTGCAGCTGCCTTGTTCTGCTATTAAAGTAGCCAAATGGTGTCGGCTTTGCAACCTTACTAACCAGCAGAAACAGTTACTTATGTTCAGGGAAGAGGGATGAGCTGGAAGAAGAAGGAGGAAGAGAAAAATAAGGAGGGAGGAAGGAAGAGAAGGAAACTTTTTCTTAGATAACTGACAAGAGTTTTAATGTAAACTCCTTAATGTCATGTCCTGAAGGGTTATTATCATAGGGATAGTATGCTGTAGTTTCTTTGTTAAGAATGATCCCAAATGGGGTCATGAAGAGTTGGTCCTAACTGAAAAAAATGAGTAAACAACAACAAAGTGTGGTGTAGTGAAAAAAGCAATAGACTTGTAGAGTTCTGGGTTTCAATCCTTCACCCAACACATAAATCCAATTCACTTGCATCACTCTCCTGATGTCATTGGTCTTCTTCGAAAATGAAGGGGAAACAACAGTAGTAACTACAAAAACAATAATAGTATAATCATGGGAAAATCATCTTCTATGAAATCTTCACTTTTAATTAGTAAAATGATAATATTACTATCTCTGCTAGGTATCTCACAGGCTTGTAATAAGAAATGTATAAACTATAAAGGGCTATGTAAATGTGAGCTATTAGAGGAGCTCAGTAATAAGAACTTAAAATGGTGCCAGCGGTATAGAATAGGACTGATATTTCAAAAGAAGAAAGACAGGACTTGACAATTGATTGGCTGGGGGAGGGGAGGGTGAGGGATTGGGAAAAGTCAATGTTAACTCTTAGATTTAGAACCTAAGAAGTGGACAAATAGGTATTTACAGAAATAAAGAAATTAGGAAGGAGGGACAATCTTTTTGGGAGAAGATGTTGAGTTCAGTTTTAGACATTGAAAGTGTTTAGATATGTAGGTATTAAGGTAATCTGAAATGTGGGGTTGGAGATGAAAGGAGAAATAAATTTAGAATATATAAATTTGGGTGTCATCTTGGTAGAAATGATATTTAAGCCACAGGAATAGATGAGATTTTCAAGAGGAAAAGTATGTAAGGAGATAAGTACTAAGAAAGGAATCTTATGAAACACTATTTCCCGAGAAGGGAAAAATCGACACTAAGAAGGAAATTAAGGGAAAGAGGCTCTGATACTTCTTTGTTTTGTGATCTGGGAAAGTTGTTGTTTGCCCTTTTTTCTATGCCTAATAGTTCTTTTCTCTTTTTCATGCAAGTAACCCCCAGATCTTTATATCTATTCTAAGGAATATATACGCTAAGGAAACAAAAAAAAAGAAAAAAAAAGACTCCATATATACCAAAATATTAATATTTTCTATTCTTTTTGGAAGAAATGAAATGTAAACATACTAGGTATCTATTAAAGGGGAAACATTAAAAAACCATGATATATGAAGACAATGGAATATGATCATGCAGAACGAAATAACAAGTATGAAGAATTAGAGAGAGGATTTTTATGAACTGATGAATATGATTAGAGTCAAAGGACTACTTGCCTTAAATTCCTCAAGGCACAAAAATTCATGTTGAATAGGATTTAGAATAAGATAGGACCTTAGAGCAGGTATTCTAGTGAAAAAAAAAATGAAGAGAACAGTACATGTAATGATTGAAATAATTTAAATGAAAATTTTCACTGTCATACTATGAATAAGGAGGAAAACCAACAGATCCTAGAATTAAGATGATTAAATGTGGCTCTTTTTTCATAGCAGAGGGATGTGTGTGTGTGTGTGTGTGTGTGTGTGTGTGTGTGTGTGTGTGTGTGTGTGTGTGTAGGGAGAATGGGGAGAGAGGTTATTGTTATTTAGTTGTGTCTGACACTTTGTGACCTCATTTGGGATTTTTTTGGCAAGGATACTGGAGTGGTTTGACATTTCCTTCTATACCTCATTTTACAGAAGAAGAAACTGAGGCAAACTGCTCAGAGAGCTAGTTTTTGAGACCAGATGCCTCTTCATGACATTGTGTCACCCAGCTGATCTAAAGGGAAGGAGGCTTCTGGAATTGAATATTGAATGCATTGTCAGATATCTTTGTATTAGGTGGTTTTGCTTTTTTTTTTTTTCCTTTGTCAAAATGAAGGGTTCAATATGGAAAGGGGTAATTGTAAATTATTGTGAAGCAAAAACAAGTTGCTATTCTTTTGAAAAGAAAAAGGCGGAGACACCAATAAGTATGTAGTAGTAGTTAAAATAAATCAGTATTATGAAAAGCAAGGTAGTAGAATCATGAATGGAATAGTCACCAATGTCACGTTATAGAAAATTCAAAGGGCCTGAAGCTAGAGAAGAGTCTGCTGGATCTGGAGATTTGCAGAACTTTGGTGACCTTGGGAAGAGTAATTTTACTAGAGATTGGAAGGTTTGAAGAGAGATTTGGTAAGCAGTTAGTGAGTTTGAATACTTTTTCTAGAAGGTTGGTCATTAGTTAAGGGTAAGTGAGGGCTCAGCTGATCAGTTGGGCAGAGAAGAATTGTCTGATTTCAGTAGAAAATCAGTCAAATAGAAAAGGGAGGGGAAACAGATTCTATTAAGATATTAATTAGACTGTTAATAGGAATTGGGATAAGATTGGAGCTTAGACACCTAGCTATGTGATGAAATCTTGAGTTCAAGGAAGGTCAGAAGCTACTTTAATTAATGCCTAGAAATTAAATTAAAAAGCAGACTTCCTGGAAAAGTAACAAGTTTAAATTCACACAGTGGTGTGAATGACTTATATGCATGTCTGTCTGTCAAAATATTCTGGAGATATCCTGGAGATTTTCAGAGATAATGTCCAGCAAGCAGGCTGTGCCTTGAAGTGTCATGACAGTAATTCTTTGAGCTCTGGATGACCTCACCCTCTAGCAAAGTGTATTGTTTAGACCAGCAACAGGTATTCACTGGAGGATTTAGCTCCTGTTTTCCAGGACCATCCATCACATATTCACAATTCTTGTTTCTTGTCATTACCAGGTATAGCACTTCTGTTCTCCTCACAAAACTTTGGTTCTGTACCTTGCAGAATAATCATAACCCCCAAGATGTGAGACAATGACCATTCCCACTGGACCCAAGAACATCTGTATTGTTTCAAGAAATGCCAACCATGAGAGCTATCTCAAGACCTAAAAATGGTTATGTCATGGGTCAGCCTCTTTCATGTAGCTAAGTGGCCCCAGTTATCAATAGTAATAAGCCCTCCTTCTTAGAGGGAAAGGGGTTTCCTTCTGCAAGTCTCATTTTCCTCCCTTTGAAATTAATTAAACTTCTGTTTGTGTCCTGACTCTCCTGTTCTGCTCTCCTACCCTGCTCTGCTTTGGCTCCAGCCACCCATAGATTAGAAACCTGTCTGGTCTGGTTGACATATTTTATTACTAGCAAATGGTTTTGGATGGGGAGAAAAATGCAGAAAGGGGAAGCAGGAGAAGAATAAAGTTGAAGATAAACTTGGCCTACTTATCAATTTTGCCAAAGTTGCTTCTTTTTCAAAGTATGTAGCCTAGACAAGCTAAATTTGAAAGAAAGGGAAAAAAACAACTTTTAAGATATCTGAAGGAAATTTAAAGTAGGACCCGAAAGAAGACATTGGAAAACTACAGCAGGAAAATAATCTGATTAGAGTCAAATAACTTATTTCCTGAATTTCATGAATCTATAAAAGGATATAGAACTGGACTCCTTCTAGAGCAGGAATTCAGAACTCCTGTATGTGTCAGTGGACTCCTTTGGTATTCTGGTGAAATTTATGGATCTCTTCTCAGAAAATGCTTTTAATTGTATTAAAAACCCCACAAGATTACAAAGGAAACCAATTATATTGAATTAATATTTTTAAAAGTTCAGCCAATAAACATTTATTAATCCTATTATTTTATTATTCATCCTACTATTTTGTTATCCCACTATGGTCTATGTGCTTTTGCAACAACTACCCTGTGTGGTAGGTACTATTGTTCTCATTTTACATTAGATAAAATTGAGATGAAGTGACTTGCCTAGAGTCACACAAGCTTCTAAATATCTGAGGCTACCTTTGAATTGACTATTCCAAACTCCAGGCCCAGAGCTCTATCCTTTGCATTACCTAGCTTCCTCTAAAAGACAGTCCCTGCCCTAACGGAGAGTTTACAGGTCTTCGAGATTGTTCAAGCAGAAGCATGACTATGAACTCTTAAGCCAGACTGAGTACTTTCAGGAACTGGATGAACCTTTTCAGTCTGAGATAGTTCCACGGGAGCTCTGCCTTGAGGCTGGGGGCTGGATTACGCTGGTATTCCCAGCGGTGATTGGTGCCCCGGGAGGCGAGGGCGGAGCTAGAAGTCCACAGGTGGCCGCTAGCCGGGGATGAGCGCCTGGGCCTGCAGGTGGGCCGCTAGGCGTCGCGCTGGAGTCGCGTCTCCGCGGTTGCCGGGGCAACAGTGCGGGGGTGTGCTCCGGGGGAAAAAAGCGTGCCGGATGGTTAGAGCCGAGGGGCGGGAGGGAGCGGCGGGGTCTGGGGGGTGTGGCTCCCGGGGCAGCTTGAGGGGCCCGCGCGGCGGCTCCGGGACAGCGCGAGGCGGCAGCGGCGGCGCTGCTGCTGCTGCTCGCACTAGTGCGCCCGTCAGGAGGCGGCAGCAGCTGCTGGCTCCGAGCGCCCCGCGGCGCGCTGCTTGTGGGGACCTGCCGGGGAGGGCTGTTGCTTCTGCTTGGGGCGCTCAGGACCGGCTGCGGGAACCTGCGGAAGGCAGTGACCGGAACCGAACCAGGTGATCTCCGGGGGCAGCGAACAGGACCGCAGCCGAAGCCCCCTCCAGTGCTGCGACGTGGAGCGGGGAGGGGGGGAGGGAAGCGGGCTCGCAGCAGCCCCCGGAATGACTTCGAGGAGCTCCCCTTTGGCGCCCCTGCTGCTCCTGTCTCTACAAGGTAAGACCCCATACTTCCCTCCCTCCCAAGTGGTTTGGGCTCGAGTGGGACAAGTGCTTCCATTGAGTCCGGGAATTCCAACTTTTCCTGGGGCCGTCTTTCTGTCCTGCGGTTTATCCAGGGTCAGCCTGGCACCTACAGTGACCCACGGGGCTGGGGTGCATCTCTGCAGCCTACTCCAAATAGCTGATTGATCCT
Source organism: Myrmecobius fasciatus (assembly GCA_023553655.1). Classification (NCBI taxonomy): domain Eukaryota; kingdom Metazoa; phylum Chordata; class Mammalia; order Dasyuromorphia; family Myrmecobiidae; genus Myrmecobius; species Myrmecobius fasciatus. The sequence goes on along the minus strand of JAJPUD010000384.1, from coordinate 372,204 downwards.
TGACACCTTCCACCTCCCCCCCATCCAGACTTCATCTATTCTAACTGAAGATCGATCTTGGGTTTCCCCCAACCCCCATGAGACCTAGATTCTACTTCTCACACCATTCTGCCCAAATCTACTGCCTGTCTGGAAATGCAACCTTTTTTAAATGACTCTTGAATGCCTTGGGACGGTATATGGAATTAACTTCCGAGGTCCAAGGATGAGCTTTTTAACGAATTCATAAAACTTCGTGTATGGGTTTCTACCCAAGTCTTTTAAGAATATAATGCAGAGCTGACACATTCATTGATCTTTATTGTAGATGGAAATGTGAGTTCTGCAAGGTCAGCTTTGAAATTGACCCGATGAATTTATTTGCTTAAAATGAAAAACAAGATGCTCCAAGGCATAGGGTTTGTTTCATGTACAATGACCTTCTTCTACTCCATAAAGTCTATGAAAGTGTTCATTTTAACTGAAGTTTAAGTTCAGAACAAATTAAAAAAAATTAAGTTGCCACATGGTATTTTCCCTTCCAAAGTTTCTTTTAAAAGGCTTCCTTATTAAATTTTCTTGCATCCTATTTATCTTTTTAACTTAATTGTTTTCATCTAAGTTGCTTTAAGCTATGCCACTTGTTTTGTTATATGAAGCATCTTTTCATCCTTAATCTTTTTCTTTGTTTTCTGCTTGACCTTCTGCAGATTCTGTGCTCTGATTTGATTGATAATGGAGATTTAATGAGATTGGTTTTGAAGATTTATTTTTAAAAAGTTTTAATTAACTTTGGTGCATTTTCTGGGAGACTTGCAGTTTGCCCAATTTTATTTTGTAATTGGTTTGCTAATTTGTCTTTAAACTGGGAGCCAACTCTGACTTGTTACCTTGTGAGAGATTGGTAGATAGGGAAGAAGAAAAGAAAGCACTTGGTGTATAGCCTCTTTTCACATAGAAACTGGTGAAGGCATAAATATCAAAAAAAAAAAAAAAAACAAACAAACCAAGGCACTTTTCTGGAGTTCCATATGTTTAAATCAATAATTATACACAAATAATGATTTTGTGAATATAATTACATATGTATCAGAATGTGTCTTCAAATTAGGTTTGATAATGATTTCTTGAATATGGATGGCTCTGTGTGTGTGTGTGTGTGTGTGTGTGTATGTAGAGCATATTGTGTTTTTAAACTACATTTGTTGGTGTTCCCAGATGGCTTAAGTGAGTAGGCTGCAATTCCTCTCCATGTGTGGTACACAGCAGCTCTCCTCTTGGTTACTTTTCTTTTCTTTCATTCTCTATGTTACATCTTGAAGAGTGAGTGGGCGTTTATTTTGACTTCTCTAACTAACCAAGATCACCATTTGAAGAACCATGGGAGATTTAATTGCAGGGATAGCTGGGTAGTTCAGGGGAGAGAATGACCTCACTATACCAGCCCTGAAGTCAAGAACATCTGAGTTCAAATTTAACCTCCTACACTTGGTAGTTGTATGATCTTGGGCAAATCATGTAAACTTTCAGTTTCCTCAAACTGTAAAAAAATGGGCATAATAGTACCTATCTTCTAGGGTTGTTTTGAAGCAAATGGGATGAGAAATGTAAAGCTCCTGATACATAGCAGCTATTATAATTGCTGCTGCTGCTGCTACTGTTATTTTCACCCACTAGCCCAAGATTTTAGTCAATAACTGGCCAAATTTATTATATTAAATAAGGTGTATTTTGGTTTTGGATGTTTCTTTAAAACTGTGAGTATATTTGAGGTAATATATCTAGTAGGTTTCTGTGTTATGGTTTTGACTTAAATTTCTAGTTGATTTGTTTTTTTAGTGAGGCAAATGGAGTTAAGTGATTTGCCCAGATTCACATAGGTAGTAAGTATTAAGTATCTGAGGTCAGATTTTAACAGAGGTCCTCCTAAATCCAGGGCCGGAATTCTAACCTCTGTGTCTTCTAGCTGCTAGTCTCTCTCATCTAATAATTTTCAGCCCTCACCATGTTTTCCCTTAGTTGTCTTTATTCTAGAGAAAATAACCTCAATTCCTAACTCTTTTTATATTGATCTTTACCTTCCCTGTGTTGATTGTTTTCAATTTATCATGTGATTATATAAATATGCATATATTTATAGATACAAGTATATGCATGTACATTCATGCACACACACACATATATGTATTGTTGTTTCAGTCACATCTGACTCTTTGTGACTCTATTTGGGGTTTTCTGGACCAGGATATTAGAGTAGTTTACCATGTTCTTTCTTTTTCAGCTTATTTTACAGATGAGGAAACTAAGACAGAGTTAAGTGACTTGCCTATTGTGTCTGAAACTCAATTTGAACTAGGGTTTTCCTGACTTTGGGCCACAGTCTTAATCCATTATGGCACCTAGCTGTCTCCTAGAGGGATTTTAAAAGGTCATTTATTTAGGACTAGTAATTTAATAAGAAATTATCCCATTTTAATGCCTTGCTGGGGTTAACCCATTTTCAGTAGCATTCTTCACTACTTCCCTAAAATTACTTCATCCAGCATGTATTTACTGAGCATTGGCTATGTGCCAGGGCACTGTGCTCATTACAGTATGAGACTACAGGGATGAATAAAGAGCCCTAACTTCAAGGCATTTTACATTTACTAGGGGAAGGTAAGAGACATGTAGAGAAATCATTGTAATTTAAGGCCAAATATGATGATTGTTGTTAGAGAGAAGAGAAATGCTATGGAGATTCAGATGAGGGAGAGTCCTTTTTCAGTTAGGGGATTTGGATTTTGAGGTGAGCTTAGAAGGATGAAAAGAATTTTCAGTAGATGGGCCAATGGGATGGGGTGGGGCAGAGAGAATAACAAAGTCATGAAGTCAAAATAGTGGATTTGGGAATGGGGGAAGTAGTCCTGTTTCCATGAATAAAGGTCATTTATAACTGAGTAATGGGACATAAGACTGGAAAGATAGATTTGAAGTACTGTGAGTATAATTTGGGGAATATATCCAGTAGATTTTTGTTATGGCTTTGGCCTAAATTTCTAGCTAGTTTATGTTTAGCTAGTCTCTCTAATTTAATAACCTTCAGCCATCGAAATGTTTATCTTTAATTGTCTTTATTCTAGACAAAACAACCTCAATTCCTTACTCTTTTTATAGATTTTTACCTTCCCTCTGTTGATTATTTTCAGTTTATTCTATGCATAGTGCACATGTACACATATACATACATGTACATTTACATATATTCATGTATATATGCATATCTTGTTTGTACATAATTATTTGTATATTGCTTCCCCCATTAGACTGTGACTTCTTGTGAACAGGTATCATCTTTTACTTTCTGTGTAGCCTTAGGATTTAGCACAGAGCCTGGCACATAGTAGATATTTAACAAATGCTTATTTACTGTTTGATTGATTGACTGATCTCATTATGTTTCTGGGTCTTCAATTTACATTTTCTATAGCTATTTTTTTTTTCTGGTGAAGAAGCCCAGAACTGAGAATATTCTAGTGGGGAGGGCACCTGAAATAAGGCATAATCAATATAAAGAAAAAGCAGTTGTTGTAATGGATTTTGATGTGACTGACTCAAAATTATATCATTATGAATTCCAAATATGGTAGATATTGAAATATGTAATATTGCATTAGTAACAAAATGCAAGAAATATTAATAACAAAAGAAAATTCATCTTTAGGAAAACAGATTTAGTCAAACTTCCATCTCTGGAGGGCTTCTCTTGATTTTATTTCAGTAGCCTCACTTAAAACTAAGAGAAAAATCCATGCCTATAGAACTCCATGTGGGTTCAAAAATAACAAAGAACTTAGAAATTACAGAATTGGTATTAAAAGGAATCATAGAAATCATTTAGTTCTAATCCCTCACTTTATGGGAAAGGTAGAGAGATCCTACAAGTAGGAAGCAGTGTAGCTGGGGTTTGAAACCACACCCTCTTACTGAAAGTCTAGTGGGTTTTTTTTTTTTTTTTTTTCCTTTTCTCATGCTACCTTTGTGGCATACCTAGAAAGAAAAATAGTAATCGGATAATGTTCGAATGGACCTGAGATTTCATCAGTGGGAATATTGCCATCTGTCCATGCCTGATTCTTGTGCTCTCCTACCAGGGCACCACAGTAGGTATATTCAGTGTGCTGGGGGCCTTAATTAGAAATACAAATGAGCAAAGTCATAAATCTAAATGGGAAAGAATTCTGTGCATTTTAGTGTAAATTTCACCTCTAGATTCATTAAGTATCAATTTTTGAGTTTGGTTCACATGTGCCCTACCAAATTTGGTTGGAAATTTTAAGAAATTGGAGCTTTATTTATCCTTTCATATTGTGACCAATATATATATAAGCTACAAAACTTTTTCTCCACAGGTTTCTTAAAACATGATACTTGTATTACTGTCAGACGAGGCAATGATGCAATGATAAAGGACACTTGTTTTGACTTTTTTCCCCCCTTGGTAACAGTATGTGGCAGATTTTCAAATGTGTTATCACACTCTGATAGTGGAAACATCTATACTGAAAATTCTCTTTTGAATCTTCATACTTCACCCATGTGATTTGGTGTCAAATAAGGTGATGTGCTAGTGCATAAGATTATGTAGTTGAGGTATATGAAAACAGGGACTAACAACAATGATTAAGTTGGGGCCAAGTTTGCATGTGGTCTCTGTATAGTTTTTCCAAATAATCCTGGTCTCTGCAAATGTAGTCTCAACTCTCTCACATGTCTTGACGAGGTTCTAAAGCTGTAGCTGGTGAATTTCCAGCATCACAGTCACCTAAAATAAAAATCCCCACCCTTCCTCTCGATTCTCCCTGATCTGGAAAGGAAACTCATCCAGACACCACCTTATCTCACTTTTGCATTTGGAACCAACCCCTTTTCCTCCCCCTTCCATCCCCATCCAAATCTGTAAGCCCAGCAGAGATTTCTGGGTTACAGTTTGAGAGCCACTGGTTTAGGTTATGAACTCATATATATTCAGAATTAATTTGATTTCAGCAAATAATAGCCCCCCGAAGTGGATTGTGAATTAATTAACTTTTTAATTGAGCTTATCTCAGTGTATTAGAGAAATGGTTTTCCCCTTCCCATGAATGTTTGGATAACTAGTTCCCTCTCCTAATTGTTACTAAATAATAGTAATTTTTTGCATTAGTAACATCTCTGAATCAGAGAAGTGTCAAGTTACACAAATTTTGATAAGATAAGGTAATGGAGCCCTCATTTTAAAGACTGAGCCATAAGTAGAGTACAATATAGGTTTAGAACTACCAGGAACCTTAGAAATCATCTATACCAATCTTCATTTTACAGATGAGTCTAGTACAATGACCTTTTTAGAATAATATTTGTATAAGTAACCCAGCTGACATTTGAGCCAGGGCTTTCTTGAGATCATCAGATATTGAGACATCATATTAAATACAGTATATGCTGTGATCCCTGGCTGCATACTTTTGGCAGAATCTTGTTTTAGTGCATGTCATTAAAATGGTCACTTCTAGAAAATGGAACATTTTTCCTATTTTGGCATTCAGATAACTCATACTAAGACTGCTTTTCTCTGTCTATGATAGAATATATTGAATGAAAGATCTATTACAACATGAACTCAGAAGTGTCTCTCCATTTAAACTGCCTGATCATATTATACACTTCTAAGGCACAAGTTTTATTTTGATAAGAGCATGAATAGCAAAGTTATTAAGAACTCAAGCATTAATTTCAGAAAAATTTCTGAGTTATAGACAGTTGCTGGAATAGAAAACCTGAAGAGCTGAGGTTCTGAAGTCCAAAGAATAATAGCTGATGAGATGGGGAGGATGTTGTTGGTTCCATTTAGTACTAAGGTATTTAGGACATTTGTGACATTGTGACATTAAATTAATGGAATATCATTGAAGAAGAATTCTGTAAATAACCTGGCAAATAAAATAATTTTCAAAAATGCCTTCCAAGCTTCTGATGCTAGTGTTTGTTTCAGCCAGCCCACTTGAAACTGTCATATACTCAGCTATCACAATTCTTTCAGATGTTGATGAGCCCTCCAAAAGTTTATTTTAAAATCTAGTACTTAGAGACCTTTTGCCCTCCTTCTTGGATGGTACTTAGTATCTGTTATCCTCAAATAGCTTCTGTTTATTCTTGAAGTAGAGATTCATTTTCCTTTTCCCTTAACCCCCCCTCCCCCCTCCCACCAGTGGAGATCTTGGAATGTTTAAAAGAATGGATTTGGCTTTTTAGGAATTCATTTTGGAACCCTGAGAAAACTTTAAATTTATGTTCTAAGGTCTTCATCTTCCTTTGTATTTTTGCATTTTCTTTTGGGGGGGTTGTTAATTTCCTTTTCTTTACAAGTAAAATTCAGTACTTAAAACAGCAAGAAGGAGCAGGAATGAAAGTCCACCTCTTTGCTAGCTGGAAAGGTGGTTAAATGGGCAGCTGGAGTTCAGGGACTATGTGGGTTAGAAAAGGACCTTCATGTCTCTGGATAGCTTGTTACCTGCAGGCCCGGAAGCAACTTGATCCTCAGTCAAGTTTACTGGATGGTAAAACTTTGACATATCTCAGTTGTTTTTTAATTTGATCTTACAGTTAGAACTTTCTTTTGTGGGCTTTAGTAGTCATGCTGATTGAGACTTTATTTTTTTTTTCAGTATGTATACATATATATATATATTTGTGTCTATCACCAATTCATATATACTTATGAAGATGTTCATATATAAGATGTTTTTAGTACATCATTCATGCTAATATTTTGAATAATAATTATAATAGCTGGAATTTATATAACATTTTAGGATTTGCAAAGCATTTTACAAACATTATCTCAATTTTATCTTGATGATAAGCCTGGGAGATAGGTACTATTCTTTGCTTCTTTGTATCCCATCTCCCCATTTTACATGTGCGATAACTGAGGCATACAGAGTTAAATGATTTATCTGGGGTTATACAACTATTAAGTGCCTGTAGTTGGATTTGAACTCGGGACCTGGAGACTTCTCTGTTTCTTTAATCTAATCTGTCTTCTACTTAAAAATAGTAATAATGTTAACTAATTTTATATAGCACTTAAAATAATTTTATTGATTTTTATTTATTATAATATTATTTAATTGGTTTATTGATTTCTTTTTATCATTAGTTATCCCAAGTAGCCATCCTTTTCCCTTCCCCTTTTCAGAGTGATATCCAGTATAACATAAAATATTTTAGAGGGGAAAAAAATTAGTACAATTAAGCAATACATTATAGCTGTCCAAAAACATATGCAGTATATGACATCTATAAACCTCCCACTTCCATGAAGGGGTGAATTGAAGGTATCTGTCATATCTTTTCAATCAAGTACTGTTTGATCTTTACTTTTACTTTACATTCCCTTTTTTTTGGGGGGGGTCTGTGACTATTCTTTCTATTTTCATTGTTGTGGTTACTGTGTATATTTTCTTGACTTGTCTTACTTCACTCTGCATTAGTTCATATAGATCATGCCAGCCTTCTCTGTATTTATTATGTACATTGTTTCTTATATAGCACAGTGATTTTCCATTATATTCATATACCACATTTTGTTTATCCAATTCCCAGTTTTGATGGATATCTATTTTATTTCTAGTTCTTAGCTTTCACAAAAAGTACTGGTATAAATTTTTTGGTATATATATGGACTTTCTTCTTATTAATGGCTTCCTTGTGGTATAATCTCTGTAATGGAGTTAATACTTCACAGTTCTTTTAAGAATTATTTGTCCATATCTTTTTTATCACTTATGTTTTGAAAAATATTTATTAATCATGTACATATATTATACATACATGTATATATACATTTATTTGTATTCAAAGATCTTTTTCCTGTTGAGTTGGAGAATTTATTTCTGAGTTGAATTGTTAAATTTAACTCCTACTGTCTTAGAGTTCATAGCTTTTTTTTTTTAATGGACATGATCTAGGAATTCTTTCTATTTATATTTCAGAAAAATTCAGAAGTTTTGGGCAATTCTCTTTTATTCTTTCCTTCATTATGGTGTTAAAATTTTTTGACTTGTGTTCTTCTGGAGACCAGTGATCCTTAAATTGGCTTTTAACATCCTGTCTTCAAGACTAAGATGCTTTGTTTGCATAATTAACATATTTTAAAAATATTGTTGTTTTTTTTACTTCCCTTCTTCCAGATTGCCCTTTAATTTTGTATATATTCTGAATCTAAAGTTTGGTCTTCTATATTTTTGCTGAGTTACCCAGTGTAGATTCTAGGGGTTTTTTTTTTTTTTATTCTGCCCATTGTTTTTGCTGGTTTAGGCCATAAATTCTGCTCTTCTAATTCTCACTTCTCTTTGGAACTACTTTTTTTTTTGGTAGAAGAAGGTTTTTGTTTTTGTTTTTTTTTTTGAGTTTCTCTATTTATTTATTTATTTATAACACATTGCTTTATGAATCATGTTGGGAGAGAAAAATCAGAGCAAAAGGGAAAAAAACGTGAGAGAGATTTAAAAAAAAAAAACAGAAAAAAGTGAACATAGCATGTGTTGATTTACATTCAGTCTCCTTTGTTCTTTTTCCGGGTGCAGATGGCATTTTCTGTCCAAAGTCTATTGGCATTGCCTTGAATCACTGAGAAGAACTAAAAATTTCATAGCTGATCATCACACTTTTTTGCTGTTATTGTATATTATGTATTCCTGGTATTGCTTGTTTCACCCAGCATCAGTTCATGTAAATCTTTCCAGGTATTTCTATAATCAGCTTGCTCATCATTTTTTTATAGAACAACAATATTCCATTATCTTTATATGCCACAACTTGTTCAGCCATTCCCCAATTGATGGGCATCTACTCATTTTCCAATGCTTTGCTACCACAAAAAAAGATGCTACAAATATTTTTGCATAAGTGAGTCCTTTTCCCTCCTTTATGATTTCTTTGGGATACAGACCCAGTAATGGCACTGCTGGGTCAAAGGGTGTGCATACTTTTATAGCCCTTTGGGCACAGTTCCATATTGCTGTCCAGAATAGTTGGATCATTTTACAACTCCATCAACAATGCATTAGTATCCCAGTTGTCTCACATCCCCTCAAATATTTATCATCATTTTAGCCAATCTTGAGTTGTGAGATCTCTTTTGAACTACTTAACAACAGCCTTTTATGGTTCTGTGTTCTCTCATTCTGTAAGATCCTCTCACTAATCAAGTATTAGATCACTTTCCTTTGTTGTTCAGTATTTATTCATAGATGCCTGAACTCAATTACTACATCTGGAGACCATATTTACTTCTTTTGTGTGTTTTTCCTTGTATGTTAAGGTCTTTGAGTTTTCTTTTTCCTCAGATTCTTGGTAATTTCAGGGTCTCTCCCGACTTTCCCTTATTTTTCCCCTATTTCTTTTTGGCCTTTGTTTCCTCTGATTATGATTTCTGTGGGGTTTTAATTCAGCCTCCTCTCATACCTAAGAAATTGAGTTCACTAGTCTAGGTTTTTTTCCCAAGTGGCTTTTGGATAGTCAGAACTATACCCAGTTGGATGATATACTCTTTTCCTCAGGCTGCACAATGCTCTAACCTCGTGTCCTGTCCTGTTTCCTCTGTTCCACAGCTCTCCGGCTCAGTACTGATAGTTCAGAGTTTGTCTGTGCTGCTGTTTTGGGATTGTTATCCCCAGCATCAGCATTTTAGAGCTTTGTAACACTGGTGCTATGAGGTTGGGACCCCTTTTTAGGCTTTTGCTTCTGAAGGACTGCTGCCTGTTGTGCCTCATGTGACTTGGAAGTCTGCTAACTTTATATAATGCTTTAGAAGTACAAAAAATTTTACATATATTATGTCATCAGAGTCTCCCAACAACCTTGTAGGTACTATTATTATCTCCATTTTATGATGAGGAAGTTGTAGTTAATTGCAGCTTGTGACTTACTCAGGTTCACATAGCTAGTAATCTCAATTTGAATTCTATGATTTATGATTATTAATTTGAAATCTTTATGATTTTAAATCTAACACTTATTATCTTAACAAATTTTCTAACACATTCCTCTTTCCCAGCTCTCTATTACCCTGTGACCCATGTTGGATTAGGAATGGGAATTATTTTTTCTTTTCTTTTTTTTTTAGTGAATATTTCCTCTGTTATAGATTTCAATATGGTTTCAATAGAATTCTGTCTTCAGACTTGATCACTGTGATTTAAAAAAAATAACAATAGCTTTTTATTTTTCCAATACATGCAAAAATAGTTTTCAACATTCACCCTTGCAAAACTTCATATTCCAAAATTTTCTTTCCTCTCTCCTCTCCCCTAGACAGCAAATTATCCATCATAGGTTAAACATGGATCATTGTGATTTGGAAAAGGGCACCATAGTCAGAGAGGGCTTTACAGTTAAAGTACCCCTTGGAACAGGAGCAAATAGTGTCAAGGAATTGGTCCTTGGAGGTCTAGGGTCTAGTAACAGGAAAGGAAGCTGATCATGAGAGGTGAAAGTAACTGTGAAATAAAAAAAAATAGACATTGTTAGATTATCATTTTATGAGATGGGAACTTATCTTTTGAGTGAATAAGAGAAATTCATTATAGGATGGATATGATAGGCTGATGACCTTTAAAAGTCAATCCAAACAGAAATCTGGGCTGAAAAGGTGCTCATTTTTTTCTTTATTAAAGCTTTTTATTTGCAAAATATATGTATGGGTAATTCTTCAACATTGACCCTTACAAAGCTTTCCATTACAAATTTTCCCCCGCTAGTTCCCCCCCCCCCAGATGGCAGGAAGTCCACTATATGTTAATTATGTTAAAATACTTGACAAATTGAATATATGTATACATATTTCCACACTTGTTATACAAGAAAAATCGTTATCTACAAGAAAAAAAAATCAGAAAGGAAACACAATGAAAGCAAACATCAATAGAGAGCATGAAAATGTTATGTTGTGGTCCACATTTCATATCCCTCTCTCTGGGTGTATATGGCTTTCTTCACTGAACAATTGGAACTGGTTTGAAGCATTTCATTGTTGAAGAGAGCCATGTCCATCAGAATTGATCATCATATAATATTGTTGTTGCCATGTATAATGATCTCCTGGTTCTGCTCATTTCACTCAGCATCAGTTCATGCAAGTCTCTCCAGGCTTCTCTGAAATCATCTTGTTAGTCGTTTCTTACAGAACAATAATATTCCATAACATTTATATACCATAATTTATTCAGCCACTCTCCAATTGATGGGCATCCATTCAGTTTCCAGTTTCTAGCCACTACAAAAAGGGCTGCTACAAACATTTTTGCCCATGTGGGGCCCTTTCCTTCCTTTATGATTTCTTTGGGATATAAACCCAATAGAAATGCTGCTGGGTCAAAGGGTATGCACAGTATGATAACTTTTTGAGCATAGTTCCAAATTGCTCTCCAGAATGGTTGGATCCGTCCACAGTTCCACCAACAATGTATTAGTGTCCCAGCTTTCCCACATCCCCTCCAACACCTGTCACTATCTTTTCCTGTCATTTTAGCCAATCTGACAGGTGTGCAGTGGTACCTCAGAGTTGTCTTAATTTGCATGTCTCTGATCAATAGTGATGTGGAGAAAAGGTACTCATTTTTGATAAAACCAGAAGACTCATGGAACTGGAGAAGAGAGGGCCACAAGAAGCTCCATGATGTTTTAGAGAACCATGCTGGGTTGATCTAACATAAGGGAATGCTGTCTATGAATTCTCCTTTCTACCCTTTTCCTCGTTCTGTATTTTCCCTCTCTCTTTGGGTTTTTACATGAGAGCTTGAAACCTTTATCTCTGGATACTGGTAAAGTCTGTTTACTTTGCTCTGTTTTAAAGATTTACTTTATAAATAATGTTTACCACTGGTATTTGTTAATCTGTACTTCAGGAAGCCTATATATTAAACTCTTTATTCTAAGCACTCAGGATTCAAAGAAATGTAGTAACACAAAAACAGTTGCTGCCCCCAGGGAACTTACTGTCTAATGGAGAAAACAACATATAAGTAAGTAGACAAGTACAAGATATGTACAGAGTAGAATGAAGGGTTAAATGGCTAAGGAGATTGTAGAAACCTCTGTGACAAAAGAAAAAAAATAGACTTGGAGCAAGCATTTAAGTGGGGAAATATCTCCAAGGAAGACAGAAAAGTAGATAAAGATTAAGGTAGATTGAGGAGTTTTGCCAGAAGCACCTTCTTTGTGAGAGTATAGATCTAAAAATAAGAATTAAAAAAAAAGATAAAGAAGATTACACATCCTTTGATACAGCCTTCCTGAACAGAGCAGGAAATTTCATCAAGGCAAAACAATCAGTAGTGGGATGAGGAAAGGGCAATAGAAATGGTTGAACAATCCTTCTTACCACATTTCCCTACCACTGATATGTATGAAAAATCATAAAGGAACCATAAGCACTACCCTTTCTTAAGGCTTATCAGAAAAGCTGAGCTTTTAAATATTTTGGGTTCCCTTAATGATATGCTAATAGTGTGTGTGTGTGTGTGTGTGTGTGTGTGTTTGTCGTGTAAGGCCTCTGAGCTGTCTTGTAGTTGTTGGATCTGACCTTCAATGATCTTTACTCTGAATTGTTAGTCTCTACTATTTGTTATCCAGCTTTTTACATGCTTCCACAAATCTGTTTTGCTATGGCACTCCTTTGACTTCCCTTTATTTTAAAAGTGCTTAGGAATCCAGTTTTGGGACCATGGTACTATTGCTACCTCCATTTTTTCAGGTCCATAGGAAATACCTTTTTCCTTTTCCTCAGCCCCTTCTAATCAACATCTGCACAGAGCAAACTCACTGGCACATTTTGGAGAATTTTAATTTATTGGGTTCATCTTATCTTGAAGTAAGATGTGGTTTCAGTAGAAGGATAATTACAGATATAGCAGTATTTATGCTCTTAGGAACCTTTTTCAACATCCTCTTCCTCTCCCCTTTGATAACTAGTTTAACGTACATGGCAAGTTTTGTAAATTAAAAAAAACATTTCCCCAATATAATAGTTAAATTATATTATCATTAAAATAATTAAATAGCCACATATTCCGATACAGTAAATTTAACAACCATTTATTCTTCTAGGTTTTCATTGTTAACAAGGGTTAAATAAAATGTAGCAATGCTGGTGTAAAGTAGCATTCTACTTGGAAAACTGCAGGAATGCACACAATAATGTATTGAAGTACAATTGAAATTCTCTTGTAGAAGGTGTTAGAATTTACGGGTCTGCAGACAGTGTCACAGGGCTTCTCATATGACTAGGCACACCTATATGCCGAATGCCTACAGTTTCACATATACACTCAAAAGTTGCTAAACTTAAAAATGCTCTCAGTTGCACATTTTCAAATTTTGTTTCATGCTCATAGAGGAAACTTAAAGATCACAGGATCAAATAATGCCAGTTAGAAGGGACCTGAAAGGTCTTCTAGTTCAGGGCTTCTTAAACTTTTTCCACTTGTAACACTTTTCTGCCTGAGAAATGGTATACACATCAAATATTTACTGATAATAAATCATAATTTCACAATCTCCACATTCAATTATGCAACCCCAAATGGGGTCTTGAACCCTAGTTTAAGAAGCTTTGGAAATATAACTGAATGTGGGGGCTGCAAAAAAAATTGGCATCTGTAAAAGGTCAAATATTTCACCAAGATTTAATTCTTTATGTAAAAATAAACAAGCACATCCATCTCATTAGTATGCAAATGTGCTTTTGTCTTTAATTAATGGATTAATTCACCCTTTCAAATCCCAAATATCTGCCTGGTGCACAGCTCGGGGCCAGGGCAGATATTTTGGATTTGAAAGAGTTAAGGGTTATAAGACCCTTTTTCAGAAGCAGCTCTAGAAGGAATTCTCCTTCAGGTACTGTTGCAGTAGAGCTGCATATCTAAAATAGGTATACAAACCAAACATTTACTAGTAAATCATAAAGAAAATTATTTGAAAATAATGCTTTGAAATACATATAATTTTACCATTAATTAAAAACAAAAGCAAATTTTGATAGTTATAACAGTGATTCATGTACTTGGAGACAGATATCATGGTTCCATGAAATCTTTTCTTCTCAGTCTGTCAGTAGTCAGGTGTGTGCCAGGTATTATTCTAAGCACAAGAGACCCAAAGAAAGACAAAAACATAGTCTTTTCCATCAGAGTTCACCTTCTAATGGGAGAGACAATATATAAACAATTATGTATAAACCAGTTATATACAGGATAATTTGGAGGTTGATTGATTGTTGTCCTTTGTTCTTGAAGAAGCCATTACTGTGGTGCAGTCAAAGTGTAATGTGTTTGACTGGCTGGTCAGACCAGTATGAGCTCAGAATGCTCTGCCACAGGCAAACAGATGAAAGTTAGAGATCACAGGGTCCAATAATTTCAGAGTAGGAGGTGCCGTTTGTCCTTCATCTCCTTCATCAGGAGGATGATGTCTTAACTTACAAGTGAATTGGATTTAAGGGAAGCATTGCTGTGGAGAGTCATCAGTTTTATTTTCTGCTCCAGAATTATCAGAGTCCAGTGGCAAGACCTAGGCCAGGAAGACTAGGTATGAATAAAGACAAAAGCTGGCCTAGTTTGCCTTCACAAAAGAATTAGTCTAGAAGACCCTTAGTTCCTGGCCAGAACAGAAATAATTGCTACTTACACTCACTCTAAGCCTTTAAAACCCAAACAGTGAGCAAGTGAGAGACTTGGACTGGGACCTACTATTAGCCAGTTTGGGAGAACCAGAGTGTTTTGGATTTAAAAGCATAGTTAAGCAACTCCATTTGAATTCCAATGGACTTTATCAAAGTTTGGTTTTTCAGAGATATATTTCAAGGAATTATAAATGAAAGCTATATGAGAAAAAAGTTAATTGTCCCAATTTTTTGAAAAAAAAAAAGAAAATAAATAAATAGGGGAAAAAAAACTAGCTCCCAAACCCCAAGATATCTTTTGAAGTATTAGTGATCAACATTTATATTCCTTTGGACAGAGCATCCACATGTAAGGGTATGGCTCCCTGAGGACAGAAGGAGAACAACAAGGAAGAGGAGAAGGAGGAAATAGCAATTTTGCCCAATTGGAACCAGCTGGTTGGGTCCCAAGGCGGGCAGCTCCTACTATTTACAAATTATTGTTCATCCTTCATTTTCAAAGAGGACCAATGACATCAGGAGAGTGATATCTTAACTTGCAATGAATTGAATTAGACCGTAGTCTCAGAGGGAAAATACTATCATTAAGGGTAACTAGGAAAGGTTTCTTTTTTTTTTTTTTTTTTGCTGAGGCAATTGGGGTTAAGTGACTTGCCCAGGGTCACACAGCTGTTACGTGTCTGAGACCAGATTTGAACTCAGGTCCTCCTGACTTCAGGGCTGGTGCTCTATCCTAGGAAAGGTTTCTTAAAGAAGATGTGATTTTAAATGAAATTTGAAGAATGCCAGAGACATCAAGAAGTAGAGTTGTGGAGGGAAGAGCCTCAGTTCTTTCTACTAGTCTTTATATGAGATGATTTTCAGGTCCTTTGCTTTTGCTCATTCTTCTCTGGCTATGCTTCAGTTTGTCAATGAACTTCTTAAATATGGTACCCGAAAATGAACATGTTATCTGACTAAGGAAGAATATGAATGATTGAAAAAGCATTTGTTGAATGCTTATTATGTTCCAAATACTATGCTAAACTCTTAAGTATGCAAATAGAAAAATTGACTCAGTGCTTTTGTTCTCTAGGAGTTCTCACTATAATTAGGGGAGCCAACAAATAAAAGAAACTTCAGCTAGAAGTCCTAAGGGACAGTGGAGGTATGGTTAACAAAATTCAGAATTCTTAGTTGTTAGTATATCAGATGACAGTGTTGGATTTTGCAGAGCATAAAGACAAGGTGAATAGTAAAGTCTTTGGGAGCAGTGGAAGGCCTGATGGTCCTCTGTCATAAAAAAATAAATAAGAGTTGATGATTTCATCTAAACCATGTTGCACACCTGTAGGTAGATTCTAACAAGTCTGGGTTTGGAACAAAGGGAGAAGGCAGGATTAAGATATAAACAAAGGTGACAATTCTTGCTCTCAAAGAGCTTACATTTTAATAGGGGAAGATAACACTGAGAGGGGAACAATGACCAAGAAAGTGTGTTTTGGACTAGGAAGTGAGAGAGAATGGTGATTAGAAAGAACATAAACCATGCATGATAGTTTTGATTTGATTATTTTCAGAAGTAGAAAGCAAGTTTGAGGGAGATATGACCAGGGAAGTGGCATAGTGGGCCTGAGATTATTGAGTCCTTCATTTTGTCTGTTGTTAATTGGGTTAATGTTTTTGAATGCTGTATCACACTTTTGATTTATAGAGAACTTATCCACTAAAACAGATTTCTCTTACAGGAGTTGTTGTCTAGGCATGGTTTATGCAGTTGATTTTTTAAATAAGGACTTAATTTATTAAAGGTAAACTTAATTGTTATATTTGATCCATAGTTTTTAGGCTATTTGGGATCTTTTTTAGATTTTGACTCATCTAGCATATTAATTATACTTTCCATCTTTTTGTCTTATGCAAATTTGATTAGCATGCATTTAGTAAAAATGTTGAACAGTACAGAGTCAAAGACAAACTCCTGGAACTTTCACTAAAAACACATCTTTGGATTGACAAAAGTAAGGAGGACTGGATTTAAAGTAATCATAAATCAGTAAACCAGAAGTCAATAAACATTTATTAAGGGCCTCTTGTGCTCAGAAGCACTGTGATAAGCACAGAGGAAGCACATATGGAAAAGACAAAAGCAGAACTGGAACATTTCATTAGAAACACATCTTTGGATTGACAAAAAGTAATCACAAATCAGTAAATCAGAAGTCAGTAAACATTTACTAAGGGCCTGTTGTGCTTGAAGCATTGTGCTAAGCACAGAGGATGCACATATGGAAAAGACAGACAGCATAGGGGCCGTGAAGATATCTGTATAGAAGACTGATCTTGGGAGTATGGAAGATCTGGATGACAGTCCTTCCAGTGGCCATAATCATCTCTCAGGGCTTTGTAGTTTTCAAACTCTTGAGTTACAGAGAGTTGTTCATATGCATCAGTGAAGGGACTTTCCACACTTATACTTCACCACACTGATGAAATCAGAGATTTTCCCTTATCTCGCCCCAAGAAGGAAAAACCTGTGCTAGGCAATGATGGGGCATAAAAGTTAATTAAGACAAGGTTTCTATCTTTATGGAGTTCCTAGTTTAGCAAGGGGAGACAATGGCAGTATATACAAGTAACTTGGAACATTTTCAAACCCAATAAAAAGCTATATCCACAAAGTGCTTTCAGGATTACAAAGTACTCTTGATAACATTCTCATTGATCTTCCCAACAACCTTGTAAAGTTGGGGTGTTTTGGTGTCACTATACTGTTTTGAAGATGAGAAAGCAGGTTCAGAGAACATAAATGATTTGTTCATGGTCTCAGAGGAGCTACTGAGTATTGGGAGTAGATGGAATTCAAACCCTTGTGACTTCCAAATTCAGTGCTCTTTCTGCCATACTAAACTTCTCTCTCTCCACTCCTATCTCCACACAATAAATATACAATCAGGATATTGTAGATTAGGAGGGATCAAGAGCAGGAACTAGACAGGGTATTATTGAGATCAGGAAAGAAATGTTGTTTGACATTTTATTAATAAAGGAATTAAAATATATTCTTGTGAAATCTTTGGGAGGTAAGCTATTTCCATTTTAACAGCTTAATTCTGGGTATTTGTGAGAGATGCTACTACTTTATATTAGAAGGGAGCTATTATTATTATTTTTTAAAAGCATGTACTTAAATTATTTAGCTAAAAATGATAAGTTTATGTACCTTGAATTTTTTCCAACCTCAGAACATAAAATAACTTTCGCAGTTCCTGATTTTTTGAATCTTTAAATTGTTTTAGTTAAGTGAAGTGCTTAAAAACACATCAAAAATTAAAGAGACTGTTTTGCTTAGGTCAGTGTGGGAAAACTTAAAATTGGCCTGTGCTAACTCAAATCTTTACATTTCTGAATACTTAATTTACAAATTAGAAATGAAAAGTAAAGTCTTGGAGTCTGCAAGAACTTTTTCAGTTTTCAAGTAATTTCTCAAAAATAAATCTAACGGGAAGAAATCAAATCAAGTCAGATAGCATTTGTTAAGTGTCTCCTATGGGCTAGGCACTGTGTTGAGTTCTAGGGATACAAAGAAAGGCAAAACCAGAAACAAAATACCAAGAAAAAAATAAAGGAAGAACCAACCAAATCAAAAACCAGTCATTGCTCTGAAGGATTGCATACTCTGTCGGGAGTGGAGGAAGAGGGAAGGTGGGAGACCATGCAAATAACTATATACAATCAAGGTATTATACAGAATAAAATGTATGTATTTAATGGTGGGAAGGCATTAGTATAAAAGGAGTTATAGGAAGATATTCTCTATCTCCCAGATACCTACTGCTATGAAAATAATATCTTCATCAGTTTAATTGAATTCATGTACTTAATTGACCTATCAAGTCTTTTGTGTTACTTGCACATTTTAATCACCTTATTTATAGATAAGTGTGAATACATTTATATGTATGTATATTCATCCTTAACTGGGACATTTATTATAGTTGATACTATAGAGGAATAATTGCGGTTTACTTATGGCATAGTCAGTGCTGTATCAGTTAAGCATTGTCATTGGTACCAAGGATTGAAAATGACAGGGAGGACAATTTGAGCAAGTAAAAGTCTTTACCTTCTGATAAAACTTTTCTAAAAATGCTATTGTCCCAAATAGTAACTAATTAGGAGTCTTCATGATGCTTTTAAATTTAGAACATCTCATTGATAAATTTTATTTTAGAAATTTTAAAGTAGTGGCTTAACTTTGAAAAATCTGTTATCGAAAAGAACATTTTTTATTCACTATATGGCTCATTACACATAGGCTTTGTCACATGTCTTTTTTTTTTTTAGGGTCATAGGATCACAGATTTGGACTTGAAGGGAAACTAAGAGGACATATTGTCTTTTACAGAAGAGAAGTTAGTAAATGGAAGAACTAGAATTTGAATATAGGTCTGTCTGCTGACTGCAAATTCAGTGTGGGTTTTTTTTTCCTTCCTATCATACCACATTGCATCTCTCTTATACAGTGTCAAAGTTTTGTCATTTGTGATCCAGATTGAGATTAGTTGAAATTCAAGTAAGGTTAGAACAAAGATCTCATTTATATATCATTATTGTTTCGTGGATCTCTTTCCATTGCCTTTCAAATAGATGATATTTTAATTTAAACACATATTTTATACATATATGCATCATGCTTATTATGTATATACAGAAATATTTATATGCTTATGAAAATGATGGGTGGCATGTCAAGCATTCGTGTCCTCTCTTTACTGCCTTCTCCCCTTGGAAAAAAAAGGAAAGAGTTTTTTTTTTTTGGTAATTAAATTTATTGGCATGCATAATGGAATTTAGTATTGACAAATTAATGCTTTTAGTTGTTTCTGCATAGAACAAATATCCTGTCATTTTAAAGGAACAATATTAGAATACTAGCAATGACAATAAGAGTGACTTACACATCCTTTGGCAGATTAATGATTTCTATGAGGTGAATACACTATTTTCTTTCTTGAAACAATAAATTCACTAGAGTCATGTTTTGCTACAGATTCTCAGTCAATTATCTATTTGGAAACATGAAGTCATCTATGAAAATCTGCATGTTCCTTTCTTAGATTTTAATGAACAATATTCTCTATTTGTGCAGAGATCATTCTAATAAAAATAAAAGAAGATAATTTGGCATATGATCTGGAAATTAATAATGTCCTTTTGGCCACCTACATTTGTTATTATTTAAAAAAAAACTATTTCATTATCCTTCAGGAATCTTCCATTTTTTGAGATATTTTGAAAATCATTTCCTGACTTTTTGGTGTTGTTTACTCCAGCATGGATTTCTTTGGTATTTATTCAGTCAAGTTCACCCACTGCTATTAGATATTATTACCTCTTCCACCCACAGTGTTTTATATGTATAGAGGTGGTAAAAGACAAATGTGGTTGTCCATTATTTTTGCCTATGAGTAATCCTCCAGTAGATTTCTCCAGTTTGTATCTATTTCTTGTTAAAAAATCTAAAACCCAAATTGAGAATTATTTGCAGTGAAAAATACCTAAAGCTAAAATCAAAATTCTTATAAAATTTTTGGTCCTGTCCAAAACTATTTGTCTCATTTTGCATCTTGAGTCCATTGTCTCTCTTTTAGCAGGTAATTAGTACATTTCTTTACAAATCTTCTGAAATAATGGTTAGTTATTGCATTGAGCACAGTTCTTAAGTCTTTCAAAGTTGTTTTTTAGTTATTATTCCATAAATTATTCTCCTCATTTTACTTTGCATCAATTTACACAGATCTTCCCAGACTTCTCTGAATTATCCCTTTTGTCATTTCTTGTGGCATAGTTATGTTTCATTACATTCATATAGTTTGTTCAGATTATTCCCCAATTGATGGGCACCTCCTCAGTTTCCAATTCTTTGCTACCATGAAAAGAGCTATTATAAATATTTTTGTACATATATGTCCTTTTACTCTTTCTTTGATGTATTTAATATATAGGCTTATTAGTAGGATTATTAGGTTAAAGGGTATGTATAATTTTTCACTTTAGAAGAATATTTCTAAATTCCTTTTAAGAATTTCTGGGACATTTTGTGACACCACCACACATTCATGCGTCTGGGCTAGATTACTGCAATTTCTTCTATTTGGTTTCCCTTGTTCAAGTCCCTCTCCAAACCTCTAATAAATCCTCTACACATTTGTCAAAATATGAAATTCATTAAATACAAATCTTATTCTGTTAGTTCCTTTTACTCAATAAACTGTACTAGTTCTTTATTATGTATAGTAGAAAATATAAATTCAGTTTTTAAAGTCCTTTACAACTTGGCTACCGAACTTTCTTTTCAGACTCATATTGCCATGGTTCAGCCAAATTGGCTTCCCCTCTTACACAAGACATTCCATCTTGCATTTTTGTACCTTTTCACTGGCTGTCCTTTATACCTGGAATGAGTTTTCTCCTCATCTGTGCGTCATAGAATCTCTCTTTGGGTGCAAGAAGACCCTTGGGCAGCCTGGTTGGAAATCTCAGTTACTTATGACTCCTTATTTCCCCTCATCTGATCAATCACTATTGATTTTCTCTCTCAACTTTTCTCTACCCTGTCTCTTTCCTTTGACTTCTTTTGCAACCTATCACGCTTGCAGTAGTCTTATAACTTGGTCACCTACTTTTAGCCTCTCTCCCTCTGGTTCTCTGATGTGTTACTGCCAGGTGAATTTTCATAAAAATTTTTTTCATCTTGTTCACCTGCTCATAATCCTGAAGTGGTTCTCCAAGACTAGAGATATGGGCCAAACTCCTTCACTTGTTCTATCTTCCCTGATTTTGATTTTGTTGATCATACACTGAGACTATAGTTAAGTTGCTTATGACCTACTGCTAAGGATCTCTCCTCCCCTTTTTTTTCTGTATCTTTTTTTTTTTAATATAAGATAGGCAGCATGGCCTCTGAGGCAAGAAGACTTGGATTCAAGACCTACCTCTGATATTTACTGTCTGTGTGACCTTGGCCAAGTTAATTCAACTTGAGTGTCCCAGGCAACTTTCTAAGATTGTAAATTATAGAGAAGGTTTTCATTCTCCTTGAGAGAAGCTCCTCATTGGATACTGATAAAATCCCTGGTCTAGTCCAAAAAACAAGTGTTACCATATACATACACAAATATATTTATGTATGTATGTATGAATGTGTGTATAAAATTTTTTTTGGCATGCCTGTTTTCCTGGATTTGAAAGTAAGCTTTTTAATGATCAGTTTCATCTTTGTTTTTGTAGTTCCAGAACAATTCCTGGCATATGACAGTCATGTAATAAATATTTGTTGATTGATTAAGGAGGCCAATTTATTCCAAATTACCTTGGCAGTAGGGGAAAACTCTGGGTTCATGGCTACAGATTGAGTTTCTAGTGTTGACTGACCCATCAGTACTAAGAGGTAGGCTAGGCATACTCAAACAGATGTTTTATGGCCACTGTGGAGCTATCTTCTCCACCTCTGTGACTTTTATATTCTTTATACATGGAATTCCATGGTCAACTCACTATCTGCAGGCCTCAGTTTCTTAATCCTTATTCTGGTAGAGGTGGGATTGAATTAAATGACTCCTAGGCTTCCTTCTATCTTTAAAGATATGCTTTTATATATATATATATATATAAAGCTTTTTATTTACAAAACATATGAGTGATTTTTCAACATTGACCTTTGCAAAAACTTTTTTTCCCAAGCTTTTCCCCTCCTTCCCCCCACCTCCCACCGCTAGATGACAGGTAATCTAATACATGCTAAATAGGATAAATTATATGACAAATACAATACATGTATACATATCTATACAGTTATTAAAGCTATGCTTTTATGATTGAACTACAATTCATTGTTCATTGAAGGAGTGAACATAATGGTATTGTTAGAAATCATTGTGTAGGTTTAAAAGCATAGAGATATGGTTGGACGTGAAATTCTGAGGATATCTAACACTGTACAGAGAGTATGACTATTGAACAAAAAGGATAGAGCTGACTTCATCATGCTGTGAATGATGTCTTTTTCAAAATCACTGTTGTGAAATTGAAAAAACATCAACAAATGATAAATTTTCCTTATGTAAAGAATAGAAAAGGACAACTCTAGATGACTTTATAAATTTTCATTATGTACAACTTTAAAAATATTAAATATAACTTGGGAGTACCAACACTATCCTGCTTATTTGTATCTCCTAAAATTCCTTCTTTTTTTTAAAAAAAAAACATTTAAAATGGTTTTTTTTTCTTTTTGATTTCACTATCAGTGTAATGGTAACTCCTTCTGTACTCAATCTGGCCCAAATTGTAAGATCCATGAAGGTAGGTTAGCAGAGTTTTCTAAATATAGCTGGTACTTGCATAAGTAATGGTCTAAATAAATTAAACTAAGTATAAATGTTTTGCTATCCCCAAAAATATAACTTACAAAGTGTTCTTATCTTGGACTTGGGTTCTGGTTTCCCCCTTTTTAGCAAATAGAAGAATCCTTTCCTCTTCCTCTATCTATGTCCTTAGCTTTCTCCCTCTGAGACAATCCCTGCTTTATTCTTATTTATTTTGCTTGTATACAGTTATTTTGATTTTGTCTCCCTCCATGAGAATGAGAGAGCAGGGACTGAATTTCCCCCCTCTCTTTCTTTGTATCCCTGGTGCTTAGCTCATGGTAGGTGCTTAATAAATGTGAGTTTTATTAATTAAGATAACTGATTCCTGGTCTCACACCACCACTTATGTGCTGTACTGGTAAAGGTGTGAGTAGCAGGAACTGTATCATTAAGGTTTACTTTAGCTTTTGACAAATGATCTTCTTAAGAAAATCTGTTCATTCATTCAGTGCCTTAGAGGGTGTTGGCAGAGATTTTGCTGGTCCTAAAGTAACCACAGTGAATTGATTGTGTGATATTTCAGAAGTTGTTTTGTTGTCTCACCAAAAGTGAATAGAGAAAGAACTCCTGGCAAATGTGCCAGAAGGTAGCAAGCCAGATCATCTTGCCAAGCATCCCAACCTTCAACAAGGCTCTACTCACTGTTTACCTTTCAGGCAGTTGTTTCCCTTGGGAGTTGCCACAGCTTCCTTTCAACAATTGAGTAACTCTTCCTTCTGTATATTTTTATACATCTTCAAACTGAAGACTTTCTTTAAGGAGATCTGAATGTGTGGAGATGGTACAAAGAAATTTTATACCTGATTCCTTCTGCTACCTGAACAGGGCATTACTGAGTGAGTATGGAAGCAGTGAATTGTGGTAGAAAGGATCATGAACTGGGAAATTAGGAGATGTAGATTCTGGTCCTTCTTCTGATTCCATTAGCCTTGTGACCTTATACAAGTGACTTCCCTTCTCTCAATCTCTCTTATTTGTAAAATGAAGGAATTGATTTAGAGAGTCTCCAAGACTTTTCTTTTTTGTCTTTCCTTTCTACCCGCCCCCAAGGAATCTTTGGGTCACCCAGACCTCATGGTATGGCCAAGCTAGAAGGGTAACATGGCTATTTTCTTCTTCTTTTTTTAATAATAGCTTTTTTGTTTTCAAAATACATGCAAAAATAGTTTTCAGTATTCACCCTTGCAAAACCTTGTGTTCCAAATTTTTCTCCCTCTCTTCCCCCCTACCCCTCTCTTGGACATCAGGTAATCCAAAATATGTTAAACGTGTGCAATTCTTCTATTTGTATTTCCACATTTATCATGTTGCATAAGAAAAATCACATCAAAAGGGGAAAAAGAATGAGGAAAGAAAAAAACAAGCAAGAAATAATAATAACAAAAAGGTGAAAATACTATGCTGTGATCCACATTCAGTCCCCATAGTTCTCTCTTTGGATGCAGATGGCTCTCTCTGTCACAGATCTATTAGAACTGTCTTGAATCACCTCATTGTTGAAAAGTGCCAAGTCATTAACAATGATCATTGCAAAATCTTCTTGTTACCATGTATCATGTTCTCTTGGTTTTGAAATCATCCTGCTGATCATTTTTTATAAATAATAATATTCCATTACATTCACTTATCTAGCCATTCCCCAAGTGATGGATATCCACTTGGTTTCCAGTTTCTTGCCATTACAGAAAGGGCTGCTACAAACATTTTTACACATGTGGGCCCTTTTCCCTCTTTTAAGATCTCTTTGGGATACAGACCCAGTAGAGACACTTCTGGATCAAAGGATATGCACAGTTTGATGGCCCTTTAGGCATAGAACATGGCTATTTTCAACACTTGAATGACCTGGAAGTCATCAGAAGCCTTCCAGTGAGTGAGAACCACTGCTCTGTTGCTGTCAGTTAATTAGTAAATAAACATTTATTAAGCACTTACTGTATGCCAGGCAGCTAGGTAGAAGAGTGAATAGAATGCCAGGCCTGGAGTCAGGAAGTCATGAGTTCAAATGCGACTTCAGACACTTGCTAGGAGTGTGACCCTGGGCAAGTCCTTTTACCCTGTTTGCCTCAGTTTCTTCTTTTGTAAAATGAGCTGGAAAAGGAAATGGCAAACCACTGCATTATCTCCGCCAAGAAAATCCCAGATGGGGTCATACAGAGTTGTATATGACCAAAAAATGAGTGAACCATAGGTACTAGCAATGTGCTTAGTGCTGGATATTCAAAGGGAACCAAAAACCCATGCCTAACCTCACTTTTTTTTAATTAAAGCTTTTTATTTGCAAAATATATGCATGGATAATTTTTCATCATTGACCTTTGCAAAGCTTTCTGTTACAAATTTTTCCCTTCTTCCCCCCACCCCTTCCCCTAGATGGCAGGAAGTCTAATACATGTTAATTATGTTAAAATACTTGTCACATTGAATATGTGTATACATATTTATACAGTTATCTTGCTGTACAAGAAAAATTGGATCTATAAGGAAAAAAAACCTGAGAAGGAATACATAATGCAAGCAAACATCAATAGAGAGTGTGAAAATGCTATGTTGTGGTCCACACTCAGATCCCACAGGCCTCTCTCTGGGTGTATATGGCTTTCTTCATCATTGAACAACTGTAATTGGCTTGAAAAATCTCATTGTTGAAGAGAATCATGTCCATCAGAACTGATCATCATATAGTCTTGTTGTTGCCATGTATAATGATTGCCTAGTTCTGCTCATTTCACTTAGTATCAGTTCATGCAAGTCTCTCCAGGCCTTTCTGAAATCATCCTGCTGGTTGTTTCTTACAGAACAATAATATTCCATAACATGCATATACCATAATTTATTCAGCCATTCTCCAATTGATGGACATCCATTCAGTTTCCAGTTTCTAGCCACTACAAAAAGGGCTGCCACAAACATTCTTGCACATGTGGGTCCTTTCCTTCCTTTAAGATTTCTTTGGGATATAAACCCAATAGAAACACTGCTGGGTCAAAGGGTATACACAGTTTGATAGCTTTTTGAGCACAGTTCCAAACTGCTCTCCAGAATGATTGGATTCATTCACAGTTCCACCAACAATGTATCAGTGTCCTAGTTTTTCCACATCCCCTCCAACATTCGTCATTATCTTTTCCTATCATTTTAGCCAATCTGACAGGTGTCTTAATTTGCATTTCTCTGATCAATAGTGATCCGGAGCACTTTTTCATATGATTGGAAATAGTTTTAATTTCATCATCTGAAAATTGTCTGTTCATATCCTTTGACCATTTATTGATTCTGTCCTTATTTTCTAATGGGGGAGACAAAACAAATATGTTACAAGCAAGCTATATTCAGGATAAACAAGAAATAAACTAGAATTAAGAGGGATTGGGTATAACTTCCTGTAGAAAATGGCCTATGAACTTCATATGTTCTGCCACTGTACCTTTGGGATTTGACCTGCTGGAACACCCTAATCATTCTGGGGACTTGCTCTTCTCACCACAGCTACATCCTTAATATTTTGGGCCTTTCCTTTCTCATAGCACTGAATTTTTTTATATGTATTGTCTTCAAGTGGAGTTTGAGCTTCTTGAAGGCTGGGACTAGCTTGTTTGTTTCTATTTGCATCCTTAATACTTGGTATATTGTAACCATTTAATAGGTTTGATGATATTTTCATTTATTCATTCAAGCTCTTACATTTTCTTATTTAAGAATTTTTCTTCTCTTTTAGATTTTTTTGGTGTTCTGGTTGTCTGATACATATTCTAGGATGCTTATTGGGGAAGAATTGGGGACACATTCTGGGTATGGTTGGGTTTCTTAGTTTAAAAAAAAGAAAAAAAATCTTGTTTCTATTAAGCAAATATGAGTTTTAGGGGTTTTGTTTTTCATCATATTCAGAGAGTGATAACTTCCAGAATAAAAATAATCATTTTTATCTTAGGCAGTTAACATGTATCTAATTCAACAAGTTACTATTGACTAATAATAATGTGTCTTGTGTTGTGTTAGAACTTTCGAATGTTAACAGAGGATAAAAGGTAGTCAATCTCTAATTTTGAATCACGTCTAGCTTGGTATTGAAATAAGATTTACATGCATTAAATAATTGCAAAGTGACTGTTGTCACTGGAGTAAAGTTAAATCTAGCCCTTGAAGGGTGGATGTAATTTGAAGAGGGGGGAAAAAAGAGAGTATGCAAATTCCCCATCAATGGGAACAATATGAGTAATTTGGGCAGTTATAGGGATATTGTTTTGGTTATTCTACTTACTTTTACTATCTATCACTTCATGTATATTTTATCTTATTTCTCTCAAATTTTTCCCATACCAGAAAGTACTAATACTTTTGGCATGCATTCTTCATGTTCTAGCATGCTTCCTGTATGATTTCTGCTCTTTTCAGACTTTTTAGTAGTATTTTTCCCTTTTGATTTCTCAAAATTAATTGTCCCTTCATAGCTGTAGCAGCTTATTCATTGCCTTTTTATGCATGTTAACTGTATTCTTTGAACTAGTAGAATTTCAATATTTTAAAATTATCACCAGAGGTTTTAAACTTTTTGTGTGTGTCCTAGACCTCTTTAGCAGCCTGGTGAAACCAATGAACCCCATCTCAGAATGTTTTTAAGTGTATAAAATGAAATATGGCTATATGGCTACAAAGGAAATCAATTATAATGAAATACAGTAACAAAAATGTGAAAAAAATATTCACTTTAAGTCTGTAAAGTATTGTCTTTTGAAGGCTAAATATTGAATCTTCTTTCCTCATTTCTATAAATAGATTTATAAAATGAATTTTCAGTATCAGAGCCTAACAGATGCATTATCCCAAATCATCTTCATTATTTATTAACTTATTATCATGACTTATTGGTATTTTTGTATGTATGATAAGTAATTGAAATTTGAAAAGTATTTATAGTTATTTCATGTTATCCTTATAGTATGCTTGTTTTCTAGATGGGAAAAGTCTCAGTTTAAATGACATGCCCAAGTTATATCACTAGTAAGTATCTATCTAGGTGGCATAGATAGAGAGCCAGACCTGGAGTCAAGAAGCCCTGAGTTCAATTCAGTCTCAGGTTCTCCTTAATAGTGTGATCCTGGGCAAGTTATTTAACCTCTTTCTGTGTCGATTTCCTCATCTGTAAAATGAAGGCAATGATAGTATTCTCTCTCCCTTCCTCTTAGGGCTATGAGGAGCAATTGAGATATTTGTAAAACTTGCATGTTTTTTGCAAAACTTAAAATGTATTATGAATGCTAGCTATTATTATTATATCTACTATTATTCTGACTTCAAATTCAATGATCCATTATTCTTTTCACTATATGACACTGCTTTTATTTTCGAGCCAATTTCTCCTTGATGGAAACTGCAAAGCTGGCAACAGAATTATATTTATCCCTCTTCTTCAGCCAGACCCCAAACCTGAGCGATCCATTGTCTGTTGTTGAGCACTTAGACCTCTTGATCTTGAAGCCACTGACTGAGTTTGAGTTCTTTTTGCTATTTTACAGCTGGTATAACTCCATGCCCTTTTGCCTGGCTCTCTGCCCATACAGAATCTTGTTCTCTTGTGCTCTGATCCTGCCTAGTTCTTCTTCTTTGTTCAACATCAGCCTTTTCCAAGCTACCTTTTTTTGTTCTTTCCAGCCTTCTCAAAATGGTTTCATTAATGATCTTCTAGTCCAATTCCCCTTTCTTTCATGTTCCTGTTCCTCTCTAATTAATACCAAAGAATTCTTGTTCTTTATTTCTCAACTAAGCCTTGCATTAAAGCTTTCTAATTCTCTTTCTTCCTAGTATGATGCTTTTTCCTACTCTCTAGTCACTATTCATACTCTATTGACTCCTTCCTTTTGTTGTCCTTTAATAAATAATATATTAAAATATTTGAATATCAGATATTTAACACTTACTCTGTGAAGTAGATTGTAAGCTCCCTGAGGGTAGGGACTTTACCCCCTCTTTTGTATCACTAGTATTTAGCATATTAAACACATAGTAGGGGCTTTGAGAAATATTTAATATTTGATTGATTAATTGCAACACACTAAAGGATACAAAGAAGATATTCCTGACATTTATATGCAAAAATATATGCTTTTAAATTATTTCCTTTGTGGATTAGTGGAAATTTAAAAATGTTTTTATTTTCCCCCCTTCTTCTAGAAAGTAGGTATATCGTATGGGGAAAAGCATAATTGGGGTGAAACAACATAAAGGGTCAGCCTCAGAGTTAGGAAGTCGTGGAAATGAATACTTTCTGACACATACACTAGCTCCATCTCAATTTCTCAAGCAACTCTTTATGACTGTAAGTTGCAGAACATGTGCTCAACTGCATTGTGTTTCCTCACTGAGCTTTCCCTATATCAGTGAAATAATGTTCCAGTCCAAAAAAACCAAACCATAATTGAAGTGGACAGAGTCAAATAAAGAACTTAAATTTGTTGGACTTTTTGCATTGTCTTAGTTTCTTCTGATTTTACTCATCACCATGCCAGTAGAGTGGAAAGCATGTTGAGATTCAGGTTCTGCTCCTGCCTTTTCTAACTTTTAGCAAATCATTTAACTGACCCTCAGTTTCCTCAACCATAAAATAAAGAAGCTGGGTCAGATGACCCTGATAGTAATATTTATTGTGTCCCCCTCCAAGGTAGGTCATGCTCATTGCAGTTGGTGTGCTGTAGTGAGAGTGGATAGGTACCAAGTTTGGAAAAATATGATATGCCCTCTCCCCAAGAGTTTGTTTGACTCAGAGGAGTTAGAAAAATAAATAGACAGCCAGTAATGGTATTCCTTCCTTTCATGAAAACACAACCATTGACAAAGACAATAGTGAACTGTTTTGTCATCATTTTAAACCGACCTCTGCCTCTTTAAGAAGAAAACTTGAAATATAAATTAGAGACCCAGTTTTTTTGTATCTTTATTTTTTTATTAAAGCTATTTGCTTTCAAAACATATGCATGGATAATTTTTTAACATTAACCCTTGAAAAACCTTATTTTCCAATTTTCCCTGTCTTCCCCCATCCCCTCCCCTAGATGGCAAGTAATCTAGTATATGTTAAATATGGTAAAAATATGTGTTAAATCCGATATATACATACATATTTATACAATTATCTTGCTACACAAGAAAAATCAAATTGAAAAGGAAAAAAAACATGAGAAAGAAAATAAAATGCAAGCAAAGAACAAAAAGAGTAAAAATGCTATGTTGTGATCCACATTCAGTTCCCAAAGTCCTCTCTCTTGAGTGTAGATGGCTCTCTTCATCACAAGATCATTGGAACTGGCCTAAATCATCTTATTGTTGAAAAGATCCACATCCTCAGAATTGATGATCATATAATCTTGTTGTTGCCATATACAATGATCTCCTGTTTCTGTTCTTTTCATTTAGCATCAGTTCATGTAAGTCTCTATAGGCCTTGAGACGCAGTTTTTCATTTGATTTTATTAAGTAGTTTGAAAATGAACTTTGGATGCTCTAAATCATTATTGATTAGAGAAATACAAATTAAGATAACTCAGAGGTTCCATTTTATACCTTTCAGACTGGCTAAAATGACAGGAAAAATAATGATAAATGTTGGGGGAGATGTAGGAAAATTGGAACACTAATACATTGTTGGTGGAGTTGTGAAATAATCCAATCATTTTGGAGAGTAATTCAGAACTCTGTCCAAAGAGCAACAAAACTTTAATCCAGCAGTCTCACTACTAGGTCTGTACCCCAAAGAAATAATTAAAAAGGGGAAAGGACCCATATGTGCAAAAATATTTGTAGCAGATCTTTTTATAGTGGCAAGGAACTAGAAACTGAGTGGATGCCCATCAGTTGGGGAATGGCTGAATAAGTTATGGTATATGATGGTAATGGAATATTGTTGTTCTATGAGAAACGATGAGCAGCCTGATTTAAGAAAAACTTGGAAAGACATGAACTGATGCTGAGTGAAGTGAGCAGAATCAGGAGAACATTGTACACAATAACACACTCTTCTCAACAATGTAATGATTTAAACGCAACTCCAATAGACTTGGTCTAAAAAATTCCAATAACATCAAGAGAGAAAACTATGGAGGCTGCATGTGGATTAAAGCATAATATTTTTAACTTTTTGCTTTGTTTGGTTTCCCCCTCTTTTGTTTTGATTTTTCTTGCACAACCTGACAAATAATGGAAATACATTTAAAAGGATTGTGCAAATATTAGATTGTTTGCTGTCTTGGGGATGGAGGAGGTAAGGAAGGGAGGGAAAAAAATTTAGAACACAAAGTTTTACGAAAGTCAATGTTGAAAACTATCTTTACAAGTATTTGGAAAAACAAGATACCATTAAAAAATAAAATGAACTTTTGTTCTTATCAATGGATGATTTTTCATGAAGACTTGCATAGAAAAAAAATAATTACAGAATAGAGCTTATAGGTAATCAATTCTAGTACCCTCACATCACAGATGAGAAAACTAAGGCTTGAAGAAGGTTTCACCTGCACAAAGTTACTCTGATTTCCAGACCAATGCTCTTTCATGGTGATGAGAATAATACTGCTAGTTTATTTTGATTGTTTTTTTTGGTTGGTCTGTCTTGTCAGAACCAATTGAAATTTCTTTAGAAATGAAATCTCTTATTTCAGTGTTTGTAGCTCCTCATCTATATCTCATGGTACCAAATATTTATAATGCCATATACCTTCAGGATAAAGAGTCACCAAATGAATTTATAACTCTTAATGTGTACATATTTATGTATATCAAGCATATTTTATATGCACATATATATCAGAATAATGGGTCTCAGAATTTTAGAGTATGTATATGTCTATTCACATAAGAAAACATACCTACATACTATATATCTATATAATATTTTCTCCTGTGATAGGAGTATGTTATGGGATAATGAAGGTTTACTGTACATAAAATGCATATTAGATTTTCTGCCCATAGCTACTGTTATGCTTCTGTCATGTCCTAGTGTTCCCAACACAGTGAGATGAAATAGGCAAGGGGAAAAAAATACGCAAATTTCATTTCAGTGTCTACAGCAGCTGGAATGAGCGTCAAACAGATGGGCTTTTCCACCCTGATTATCCTAACCTCCTAAATATAGAAATACGTGCTTTAAAAAAAATGTAAATTACCCGAGGGGGTGGTGTAGCACATGCCAGGCAGTGCTAACGAGTGCAAATAGATGTCATTTGCTGACAGATGAATCTCAGCTCCCACTGCTGCATATCTATTATTTCTTTCGTTTTAAATTTTCCTTTATGCCATGCTTATTCTTTTTCCAAATGAAAGCTTGAGTCATTCCCCCCCCCAATATGGTATTTTTTAAAAAAATGAGCATGAGTAGAATCATATGTTAAATATAATCAACCTTAATACTGTGTTATTTAAAAGTCCTTCACTTAATGGATGCGTTGCCTAAGCCATCTCACTTGTGTTGTCATTTAACATTTATTATGCACCCACTGGCTTCAGAATACCTTTCTAGGAGAGTTGGAGGGCACAGAGAAAGAAATAAAAGCCAATTTGTACTAGTCTGATTGGGGAGAAAAAGTACATGATTGTCAAAATAATGTAGGGAAATAGCATGCAACATAGAAACAAATATATTTGTTTATTTTTTACTGGTATTATACATTATGATGAGTCTCTTAGTTTTTCTTTTGGTAATAGAATTTTATTAAAATGAGTATGTTGCTATATAGAAAACATTTCCAGTCATCAGCATCTAGAGGATCTATCCTGATATTCTGTAATAAATGTAGATTGCTTTATTAATTTTTATCCTTGATCAGTTCTTTTTTCTAAACCTGAGGATATTTTCACATGTTCTTAGTTTTTATCTTGATTTGTTTTGTGGTAGGTGAGCAGTTTGAAAGTTTAGGTGGGTGGGAATGGTTTTGATGTTTTGAATTGGGAAAGAGTTAAAGGGGAGTTTGTTGCTTGATGTCCCTGTCACAGCTAGGACTAAATAGTTGTAAATTGTCCAGTTGTGGTTCCAATGTTTTCTTCCTCTGTCAGCCTATGATACAAATGGCACACATTCAAATTGTGGAACACAGCTGTCCAGTCAGGCTGTCAGCAAGGGGTGTGGTGGGTTAAGTGAAGACTACTACTGTGGTAAATTGATGCTCTGCAGAAGGGTGTCACAGTAGGGTGCTGAATTTGGAATCAGGAACACATGGGATCTTGGGCTGCATTAAAAGAAGTGTAAGCTTCCAAGAGCAGGAAAATGATGGCACCTACTGTATTCTGTCCTTGTTAGACCTCCTGTGGAGTATTTTGTTCATTTAAAACCCAGTTTAAGAAAGACATTCACAATCTGGAGAATGTCCAGAGGGGAGG
Source organism: Myrmecobius fasciatus (assembly GCA_023553655.1). NCBI lineage: Eukaryota > Metazoa > Chordata > Mammalia > Dasyuromorphia > Myrmecobiidae > Myrmecobius > Myrmecobius fasciatus. The sequence goes on along the minus strand of JAJPUD010000384.1, from coordinate 338,742 downwards.
ACGACCAGGATGATGAGACTTTGAGTCACATGAAGTTCATTTGAAAGAACTGGGAATGTTTAGCCAGAGAGAAGATTGAGGAGGACATGATAGCTCTCTGCAAGTTTTTGAAGGATTGTCATATGGAGGACAGATAACACGTGTTTTTGTTTACTCTCTCCATGCTTTTGCTTAGGTCATCTTACATGCCTGAAATGTCCTCCTTTCTTACCTCCTCCTTTTTAGAGTTTCTCTCTTAAGTTACAGCTCAAATTTTGTATCCTTTATAGCTTTCCTTCTCCCTTTCTCCCAGCTAATAGTGCCCTCCCAAATTATCTTGTATTGAACTTTTGTGTATATATTTGTATTCATTCACTTTATGGTGTGTGTGTGTGTGTGTGTGTGTGTGTGTGTGTGTGTGTATAGTTGTACATATTTATTATCTTCCATTCATTAGAATGTAAGTAATTCATGAATATTTACTTGTTTGGTACATAGTAGATGCTTAATAAATACTTGTAAATTAATTGATTCTTCAAAGAATAGGACCAGGAACAACAGGTAGAATTCTAATGAGGCAAGTTTATTTCCCAATAACTAGAATTGTTTAGCAGTGGGCTTCCTCAAGAGGTAATGAGTTCTTATGTTCAAAAAGTTATCAAATTGTGCATAACCTTTGCTCCAGCAGTATTTCTATTGGGCCTATATCCCAAAGAGATCTTAAAGGAAGGAAAGGGACCCAGATGTGCAAAAATATTTGTGGCAGCCCTTTTTGTATTGGCAAGAAACTGAAAACTGAGTGGATGCCCATCAGTTGGAGAATGGCTGAATAGGTTATGGTATATGAATGTTATGGAATATTATTGTTCTATAAGAAATAATCAGGATGATGATTTTAGAGTGGCCTGGAGAGACTGATGCTAAGTGAAATGAGCAGAACCAGGAGATCATTGTACATGGCAATATCAGTATTATATGATGATCAACTCTGGTGAACAGGACTCTTTCCAACAATGAGAAGATTGATCCCAGTTCCAATGATCTTGTGATGAAGACAGCCATCTCCATTGGGAGACAAGACTGTGGGAACTGAATGTGGATCACAACATAACATTCTAACTCTTTTTGTTGTTGTTTGCTTGCATTTTGTTTTCTTACTCACTTTCTTTTTTTGATTTGATTTTTCTTGTGCAGCAAGAAAATTGTATAAATATGTTTATACATATTGGATTTAACACATATTTTAATATGTTTTACATATATTGGATTGCTTCCCATCTAGGGGATTGGGATTGAGGGAATGAGGAGGAAATCTGAAATACAAAGCTATGCAAAGGTCAATGTTGTCAAATTATCCATGCATATGTTTTGAAAATAAAAATCTTTGAAAAATAAAAAAAAAACGAGGTAATGAGTTCTTTCTATATAAAGGCCATGAGGTGGCCACTGAGAAGTCTTCCATCTTTAAGACTCTGTGATTCTGTAGGTTTGAATCCTTCCTCCATCACTTTCTACTGTGTGACTCATGGACAAGTCACTTTTCTGATCTTCAGTTTCCTCATCTATAAAGTGGATATGATAATACATATAGTTCTTACTTCCCAGGGTTGTTAGGAGGTTTGAATGAAATAAGGCATACAAAGCGTTTTGCAAACCTTAAAGTATTACATAATGCTAACTGTTATTATTCTTGATTCCCCTAGGAAATCACCATCAATAACTTATACTGAATTTGCTACCATCTTGGATATTATATGCACAACATTTACCAATATTTCTAATATTATTCTATGTTTTCCAGTTCATTCTGAGGTTGTAGAGTAGCAAAAACCTATTGATATCACAAAGCTTTGCATGCATTAAATGCTTCTTAAATGTTTTCTCATTCATTCATTTCTTCACTCATCACTTTTATGGAGAGTACTGTCATATGCATATGACAGAAAGAATGTTAACTGTATAGAATTACTAATACTGACACTATAGAGGATAAGACTGAAGTTTTCTAAGACTTTTCCTATAGCCTTTTTCTTCTCTTTTCAAACATTCTTCTGATGCTACCAAATTAATATTCCTAAAAATGGGTCTGACCATATTTTCTGTTTAAGAAACTTCAGTGGCTTCCTATTGTTTTTAGGCTAAAACTCCAATGCTTTTGTTGGGCATTTAAAGCTCTTTGTAATCAGGATCTAATTCATCTTTGTAGTTGATTCTCAGTATTCCTTATATATTTTGTTTGGTCTCCATGCTGTTCTACATATGTGACATCCTATCTTCTGTCTCTAAACCTTTGAGCAGCCATTCATAAAATGTGTATTTGCCTCTTTCCCACCACTTAGAAACTCTACCCAGCTCCCTTCATGGCTCAGTTCAAGTTGTCAAGTTCCCAAGAAATATTTTTTCTTCTAATTTCGCCATTACTTTGTGTATATATTGCATTAATTTATCTTGTGTGTGTGTTGTTTCTTGAGGTCAGAGATTATTTCATTTTTAACTTTGTATTCCCTATCTCTGGCATATAGTAGATGCTTAATAACTACTTGTTGAATTGAATTGTCATGGAGATCCTGTGATCTAAATCTAATGCTGGAAGATCTTTATTGGCCATCTAATGCAAAATCCTCATGAAATTATTGTGATTTTGAGAGACTGCATAGCTGTTTCTTTGTAATAATATTTGTCATAATGTGATTTTTGTCTAAAATAAAAATTGTATTTGTTGAAGAATATAGATTTTTAAGAAATACATTCTTTTCTCTCATCTCAAAGTCCATGATTAGGATGTGAAGGAGAAAAATGTATTTCCTTAACTTTTGTGATAAACAATAAACAGTTATATTTCCATTGTGGAGGAAAACCAGAAATCTGGATCTGGATGGGGAACCTCCTGAAACCAGTTGAAATTAGATTAAACTGGACAGAACTAGTTGTGTAGTTAAAAAAAAAAAGCTGCAAGTAGGATAAAAGTTATAGCTTACCTAGAATAAGCATGCTTAATTGCTTCATAAATATTAACTTTTCAAGAGAAGTTCTCTTCAGAAGAAGATTGGGAAAGAATGTTAACCTCATCACTCCAACCATTGGGGACATGGGGGAGGGATTTTGCAGCCAGGAGAAGGGATAAAAGGCCATGTTCTTGCCTCTCTAAAGCTCATTTTTTTGTATAATCTCATTTTGAGTTTCACACCTGCTTCCTGCAGGAACATATTAAAAGTTTAAACTGCTTCACTCATCCTGAGTTTGCTCATTTACAACTCCCTTATTTGGAGTTCAGAATTTTGTTTCTAACACTTAATTTTCTATGTACTAAGGTTAGAGTATAAGGTTCCTTATAAATATTGATAGAGTCAAACACAGAGGGATGGTTTAATTTAATTAATTTTTTATGAACAATTGCTTCAAAGTGGAAGAATAAAGAATATGAGAAATGATTTGGCAAAAACATTTTCCTTTATTTTCTTCTCAAAATGGGGACAAGGAGAAGAAATAGATGAGAAATGAAGTGAATCAATATGGGCTGAGAAAACTTGAAGTCCTACAAGATTTTTAGCAATAGATGAGACTAGTATCTAGTTGTTTGTCACTATTTTTTCAATTATGTTATTGGAGAATTGGTCATCTAGGAACCACAATAAGAAATAACTTTCAGCTTCAATGAACAGTGTAAACTGGCAGGAAAACTGACTAAGCTACTTGTGTTCATAGTTTGGGAAGTTATTAGAAAACTTCTCAGAAAAATCTGGGGTGATCTTTTGGTCATTATGTCTTAATGAAAAGATTTAGTTACTTCCATTCCTGTGCCCACTTATGGGCAATTCTGGGTCTTCCAGTTCCCTGCAATTTCATTTTCCCCGAGTTTGACTTGGAGTCATCCCAGTTCCACTAGGCAACCCTTAGAGAAGATCTTTGAGAGACTCAGTTTTTAGACTGGATTGTTTTCATTTTGAGGGATACCTGTATATATTCATTTGTCAGCTTGTCACAATTCCTGAGTACTGCCCTATCCTGTTGTTCCGGGATAAAGACGTGAATACATCCTAGAATAAGAGTAGTACTTCCATTTGCTTAACCCCTAGCAAGTACTTGAAAGTTTGTATCCTTGTTTAAATGAAGAATGCTTTGTGGGCAGTGTTCCAAGTATCTTAGGTAGTATGAATAAAGCATACACAGAATCCTTGACTTGCAAGGGACTTGACAATTTATCTAGCATCCCTGTCTGAAACATAATCCTTTTCCCATGTAATATCCTCTTATTTATTTTTAAAAATTAAAAATTTACTTTTCACAATCATTTATTTAAAAAAATTGAGTCCCAAATTCTTTCCATCTCTATCAGTTATATATGTGAAGTCATGCAAAACATATTTCCATATTAGTGCCATGCGTTATCCTTAGCAAATGGTCATCTGGCTTCTGCTTGAAGACAGTCTGTGATAGAGAATTTACTTTTGCCTGAGTGAGCCAATTACATGTTTGTGCAGTGCTGATTTTTAGAAGGCTTTCTATTATATTGAACCAAAACCTGTCTCGCAATTTCTATCTACTCCTCCCACTTCTTCCTTCTGGGACCCTGAAGAACATGTAATTCATTCATTTATTAATTTAGTAAACATTTAAAATTTCTACTGTGTAGCACTGAGAGTGATAAAATTTAGCTAAGACACTGTTCTTATATACTTTGCAAGTCTTTTAGAAGGATATGACAGATAGGTATAACATCACATGGTAACTATGTTCCTGAATTGCAAAGCCAAATACTGTGAGAATTCCGTTTTTCAAATATTTGCAGACAATAATCATGTCCTAAATCTTTCTGGTTCCTTCAACAAAACCTCATATGGCATGGTTATGAGTGCACTGAGCAATTTGGTTTTCTTCTTTTGTCTGGAATTCATATGACCAGTACTCTTAAAATGAGGTGTTCAGAATGACATACAGTAGTCTGAGAAATACAGAAACAGGTGAGACTGTTACCTTCTTTATTTGGATATTCTGTTTCCAATAGCACTGCCTAACATCAAGTTGGCCTTTTATTCAGCCATGCCATACTTTTTGAACTTTTAAGTTAGAGAAAGCCTCAATCTTTTTCCTTTATGTAACTGTGATTGTTATAGCTTCTCTTTCTCTACTTCAGTTCTTTATTTTATATGAATTTTTACATTAATCAGTGTTAAAAGTTGGGCTTGTCAACATGATATGTTAGCATTACACTTTATTCTAATACCACATGTATGGTAGATATTAGTAAGAAGTTGGATTTTCTTTTTTTCACATTTCCAAAAAGATTATGTATACATGTTGCTGAGCCAGCAGCAGAACTATATCTCTGTAACTTATCAATTTAAAATATAATCCATTTCTCCCTCTTACCCTGTTAACATCTGTCTTAAAGAAGGAAATATTGGAAACCATAACTTTCTGGCCATAAATGTTGGGTTGGGATAACCCAGAAGAGCCAGGAGTCCACAGCAATCTGAACTGGGATAATTCTCAGGACCCTGAGAACTGCAGTATTCTGTACTTCGACCATCCAGTGGAGCTTGACACCTGCTAACACTATGAGCACAGACATTTTAGGGGAGGTAAAAAGTAGCAGTATGAGTCCAGGTAATTGAGCTCAGAGACTAGCCAACTCTTCCAAGAGTATAGGAATGGGGTGGAGTTTAACCTTAGTACAAAATCTCAAATTAAAAATTGAAGCTGGTGAAATAAGTAAACAAAAGAAGATACAAATCACTCTAAAGAAGTATTATGGGTTAAAAGAAACAAAAAAAAGATAAGAGAATAATGCACAAGAATTATAAGAAAAGAATGAGAGTTCCAATTGTTCAGTGAAGAAAGCCAGAGAGAGGGATATGAAATGTGGACTACAACTTAACATTTCCATGCTCTCTCTTGATGTTTGTTTGCATTGTGTTTCTTTTCTCAGATTTTTTTTCTTGTAGATAGGATTTTTCTTGCACAACAATAAGTGTGGAAATATGTATACATATATTCAATTTGTCAAGTATTTTAACATAATTAACATGTAGTGGATTTCCTGCCATCTAGGGGAGGGTTGGGGACTAGGGGGGAAAATTTGTAACAGAAAGCTTTGTAAGGGTCAATGTTGAAGAATTACCCATACATATGTTTTGCAAATAAAAAGTTTTAATAATAAGAAAAAGAAAAGAAAAGAATGAGAAAAATGTCTTGATTACAAGAACTATAATCTTAATTATGGAAGAAATGAAGCAAAAGAAAAGCAAATTTATGAGAAAAGTAAAAGAGAAGAAAAATTGGAAGGAGAAAAACCTTTCCAAAGTAATAAATTCCTTAAAATAGAGTAAAGAATATTGTAAAACAATTTCTACAATAAGAAATTGTAGGACAAAATAAAATAAAAATATTGAAAAATAGAAGAAAAATGTTTTTGGTAATAAGGCTATCAATGACAACTGCCTTGGCCAATCTGGAAAATAAATCAAGGAAAGATAATTGAAGGATTATTGGATTCTGTGATAATCATGTACAGATAAAAAGGCTGGATACCATATTTCAAGAAATCATAAATGAAAATGTCCAAGAACTGTTAGAACCTAAGGGGAAAATGAAACCAAAATCTGTCTGTCACCTCTAGAAAGAAAATTCAGAGTGAAAACTTTCAGGAGTGCCATATATCAAATATAGAATTTCCAGCTCAAAAATCTACTGCAAATATGCACAAAGTAATAGTTAAAATACTTGAATCAGAATCATGCAGGACTTGGCAGCTCTAACTATAAAAGAGCAAAAATCTTGGATTATAATATTGAGACAGGCAAAAGATGTTGCCTGAATAACTTAATCTAAAAAACTGAATATAATCCCATACAGAGAAAAATAGACTTGTAAGGGCATAGAAGGTTTTTAGTATTGATGAAAAGATTAGAGGTGAGGAGACACTTTAAAATCCAAACACATAAATCAAAACTAGAAAGGTAAGTGCATTTGAATTTTTGGAAAGAATTCACTTATGATGAAGTATGTACATTCCAATAGAAGAAAAGGGACAAGAATCCCTTTAAAACCTTGATATTCAAGTGTCATAGAAGATATAGGGCTAGTTTTGTTCTGTTTTGATGGTCTGAAGAGAGTAAAAATAAGGGAAAAAGGAAAACAGTAATGAAGAACTAAAGAAAGGAGTAAAACTATTCCTCATAATTAAGATGTTCAAAAAGAATAAGAGAAGAGCACTAGGGGAGTAAGCATCTCATAAACCTTATACTTGTACTACATAAATGAAGATTTGTGTACACAGAAACACAGATATATGCAACATATATAGAGTAAAATATATTAACAATATTTTTCTCAGTAGAGAAATAGGAAGAGGTAGAGAGAGGAAAAAGAGAAGTTTAAGAGGGATGATAGAATTGGAGAAGAAATAGTTACAAATAAAACAAGTTAAAATGGAAAGGGTAGACAAAAGGATGGTTTAAGGGAAGGGAATAGGAAATGACTTCAATTATAGGTTATTCTGTTATGTTTTGGTAGCATTCCTTTACTCCCACTCCCTTCTTTGTAAAGAGGTAATGTAAATTGAAGAGAGGAAAACAATATAAAAAGATATGATGGACAATAAATGTAATGGAATGAACTTATCACCTCTTCTTTTTCCCCCTCCCTCAAAGGAAGGATAGTAGAATGGCTCAGAAAGAAGAATCTATCAATATGTTGTTCACAAGAAAGAGCCTTGAAACATAAAGATTCACACAGAATTAAAACAAGAAACTGGAGCAAAATTTATTGTGTTTTTAGCAAATCCCAAAAAAAATAGGGATAACATTATGATCTCAGAAAATGCAGCAGGAAAAATAAACATAGTTAAAAGAAATAAGCCGGGAAGTTGCATTATGCATTAAAGAATCAGACTAAAATTATATTAATATTTAATATAGATACACTGAATAACAGGATATAAATATTAAATGAAAAGATGATGGGAAAATATGTAGCAAAACCCTAGTAGTTTTAGATTTACACAAATAATACAAATAAACAAGAAAGAAGTTAAGGACCTGAATAGAACTTTAGAAAAGTTAGATATGACAAATTTTTAGTGATTACTGAATGTGGATAGAAAAGTGTATATATATTTCTCAGCACCTTTATAGAAATTGGCCATGTGCTAGAGCATAAAAGTCTTATTAATAAGTGCAGAAAAGCAGAAATATTAAATATAATAATTATTGACCTTAATACAATTTATGTGTCATCAATTAAAAGCCCTTAAAGAGAAGATTCAAACTTAAATGAAGACTAAATAATTTAATAAAGAATTGGCAGGTCAAAGAATAAATCATAGCAACTATAGATGATTTCATCAAAGAATATAACAAGACAACATAACTTAGTTTTTATGATATTGTCAAAACTATCTTGAGCAGAAAGTTTTTACCTTTAAACATATTTGTCAGCAAAAGAGAGAAAACAAAAGACCAATGAATTGAGTGTGGAACTTAAAAAAGCAAACAAATTAGAAAGGCAACAAATGAAAAAATCTTAAATAACCCCCAGAATAGAAATTCTGAAAATCAAAGGAGATATCAAAAATGAAAGCAAAAAAATCATATTTAATTGGTAAATAAAACTAGAAGTGGTTTAAAGAACATCAAGATATATAAACTGTTATCTAATGTGATTTTTTAAAAGAAGAAAAGGAAAATCAAAATGCCAAAATTAAAAATGAAGAGTTCACAACAAATGATGAGGAAAAAAAGGAAATTATTAGAAATAATTCTGCTACATCATACCCCAACAGATTGTAAGACGTTAAATGAAATGGGTAAATATATAAACCAAAATATCCATGTTAATATCAGGGAATTCAGAATTTAAATAACTCATCTCATAAAAAGAAACTGAACAAGCCCTAAAAACAAACAAATGAACAACAACACTACAATTCTGGAAGTGGGAAAAACAACTTCCAGGACCAGATTGATTTAAAAGTGAATTCTACCAAAACATTCAAAGAATAGTTAATTTTTATATTACAAAAATCCTTTTAAAAAATCAGAAAAGATGAGATCCTGACATGCTTTCTGTGACAGAACTACAATTTGGGTATCTAAACTAGATGGAGACAAAACTGAGAAAGAAAATTATGTTTCTTTAATTCCTTAATGAATATTGAATAAAATATTAGCAAAAAGACTCTGCCACATATTAAAAGCTTGTATTTTGTGACCAAGTTGTATTTATACAGAAATGCAGGGCTACTTCAGCAGTAAGTAAAGTTAAGATCATAATGTATTATATTAATAATGAAAATATAAAAATTATATTTCTTAATATTAGATGCAGAAAAAGCATATCCCAAAATAAATCATCTGTTTTTGTTAAAAAATTAAAAGGAAAAATGCATAGACAAAAAGAAAATAAAATGATTCCTTTTTACAGATGCTATTATAGTCTACTTAGATAATTGTAAAGATTCAACTAATAAACTCACATGCCATCAAGTTTTTCTGATATTATCAACAGAGCCTATCAACGTGATAGAAATGCAAAGATAACTAACTTTTATAAAATATTTGGGAGTCTACTAAATACAGTTTTTATTTTGTAAAATTATAAAATACTAGAGATAAATACAGATCTAAATTGCTCATGGTTGGATTCTACTAAAATGATGACCATGACTGGATTGGGAAATTACCATTGTTTACCACTCTTTTTTGACCTTTTGGTTGATCTCTGATCAGATGATTACTTGATTAGTTTCTGGATGACCAGAGCTTTCAGGGGTTGCATATATTATGTTGTTTATGACTAGGTGGAATAACTGGCTTGTTTCTAATTATCCCAGCATTCCTCTAGCACCATTCCCAATTTTTAATTTCTTGATTAGAGCAGAGGTATTTTGGGGGCATTAGGAGTCAGAAGACATAGGGTTATTCTGAGTTCAAGATAGATGGCTTATTATACAGCAACTGCTATTGGGTTTAGTTATGCTCTTAGTTGTAGAAATAAAGCAAGGTCACTTAGTAATGAAATAGAATTAGAAGATTTATTTATTTAATCATTTAATTTGTTTTAAATATTTACTTTATGCTGTGGGGTAATATAAAGATAAAATAGTTCCCATTGTCAAGATATTAATAGTCTAGGGCAGCTAGATGGCGCAGTGGATAGAGCACCAGCCCTGAAGTCAGGAGGACCTGAGTTCAAATCTGGTCTCAGACACTTAACATTCCCTAGCTGTGTGACCCTGGGCAAGTCACTTAACCTCAATTGCCTCAGCAAAAATAAAATAAAATAAAATAAAATAAAGATATTAATAGTCTATCAGGAGAAATAAAATGAATATACAAAATCTGTAAATAGCAAAGGCCATATGAGTTCAATGTTTTTATCAGTGATTGGACTGAAGACACAGATGATATGCTTGTCAGAATTGCAGATAGTACAAAACAGAGAGATCACTTTTCTAGATCCCTGCCCAAGGGGTCAGTGTCCTTCCTCTCTGGAGTCTATGTATATGCCACATTCTCTCAGGAGAACAGAAGAAACTCTTTAAAGGTAATGATTATTGAGAGGGGGCAGTGCCAAGATGGCGGAGTGAAGACATGACTCTTTGTGACCTCCTCTGACCTTCTCTCAAACCAACAGCAGATTAAGCCTTTGAACTGGTTCTGGAGTCAAAGTGCCTCCAAATACTTGAAGTACAACACATTTCCAGCAAAAATTATCTTGGAAGAGCTCAGGAGCAGGTCTGTTTCAGTTGGGCAGGGTGTCAGGCGTTTTGCCTAGCAGCTCCGGGACACAGGACAGGAAACCAGGGCTGGGACGGAGTGTGGCAGATTCTAAGCATCTGGGAAGTCTATCTGAAGCTCTTGGGACACTCTGCCCTGATTGTGGGCAGGTGCTTTGGCATATCTGCCTTTTGTAAAAGGTAGATTGTAATGCAGTCCTAGCCTGGAGAGCCCAGCACCTTAAGTCAATCAGCCAAATTGCCTTAGGGCAAATTGAAGCGGGCTGCCACTTCCCTGCTTTAAACAGACCTCAACCTTTTAAAAAAATTAATAAAAAACAGAAAAGAACTCTCACCATAGACAGCTTTTATGGAGAGCAAGAAGAACAGAGCCCAGATCTTAAGATTTATAAAGGTAAAGCAACTCTAGAGGAAGCCAAAAAAGGGAACATGAGCTGGTCTCCATTTCACTAGGCTTTCCTGGAAGATTGCATAAATAATCTCAAAAGAGAGTTAGATGAAAAATGGGGAAATGAAATGAGATCATTGCAAGAAGGAATGGGAAAAGCATATAATGCTCTACAAAAGAAATAGGAAAAAGACACCAATTCACTGAAAAACAAAATTGGTGAAATAGAAAAAGTATGCAATGAACAAATTGGCCAGTTACAAAAGGAGCTAAAAAAGGTAACTGAAGAAAATAATACAAGAAAATAAAACAATAAATAATAATTAGAATTGAACAAATGGAAGTGAACAACTCAATAAGACTTAAAGAATCAGTCAAACAAAAAGAAAAAAGTGAAAAAAAAGAAAACAATATAAAATATCTCCTAGGAAAAACAACTGACCTGGAAAATAGATCTAGGAGAAACAATCTAAGGATTATTGGACTTCCTGAAAGCCATGATGAAAAACAAAATCTAAACACTATCTTCCAGGAAATCTTGAAAGAATACTGCCCTGATGTTTTAGAACCAGAAGGCAAAATCACCATTGAAAGAATTCACCAATCACCTCCTTAAAGAGACCCCACCCCCCCCAAATTAAATCCCCAAGGAATATTGTGGCTAAATTTCAGGACTATCGCACTGAGGAAAAGATATTGCTAGCAGCTAGAAAGAAACTATAATTAAAATCATATAAGATCTGTTAGCATCCACACTGAAGGATGGAAGGGCCTGGAACCAGATATTCAGAAAGGCAAAGGAACTTGGATTACAGGGGGGGTAGAGCCATGGTGGCGGAGATCAGACAGGAGTCTCTGTAACCTCCTCTAACCTCCCCTCAAACCAACAACATATGAAGCCTCTAGACTGATTCTGAAGCAAAAAAATCCACAATATCTGGAGAACAACACGATTCTAGAAGAAGATACTCTGGAAGAACCTCAAAACAGGTCTGTTTTAATTGGGCAGGGGGGTGGTCTGCTGAACCCAGACTGCAGCGCAGGGACACCGGGGCAGGGAGCTGGAGCAGGGAGCTGGAAAAGGAGTCGGAACAGGAGTGGGAGCATTGTGCTTTTCACACACCTGGGAGTCTTCTGCGGGCTTCTTGGACCAATCTGTCCTGATTGTGGGCAGGCGGTTTGGAGGGTCTGCCTTTTGAGGGGGATAGATTGTGAACCACTGAACCCCTGATGAGCATCAGACCTAGCTGCCATTATGCAGCACCTTAAAGCAATCAATCAATCAACAGGACTGAACAGCACCAGAAATAATTCAATCAGCGGAGCTGCCCAGTACCTGAAATAATTCAATCAGCAGAACTGCCCCAGGGTGAACTAAAGCAGAACTGCCCAGCACCTGACATAATTCAATCAGCAGAACTGCCCAGTTCCTGAAATAACTCAATCAGCAGGACTGCCCCAGGGCAAATTAAAGCAGCTGTCCCACCTTTGCCCTAAACAGACCTCACACCTTTAAAAAAATGAATAAAAAACCAAAAAGAGCTCTCACCATAGACAACTTTTATGGAGAGAGGGAAGAACAGACCTCAAATCCTGAGGCCCCTAAAGGTAAAGCAACTCCAGAAAAAGCCCCAAAGAGAGACATAAACTGGTCTCCATGTCACAAGGCTTTCTTTGAAGATTGCATAAAAAATCTTAGAAGAGAGTTAGAAGAAACATGGGGAAACGAAATGAGATCACTGCAAAAGGAACTAAAAACAGTAACTGAAGAAAATAAGACATTAAAAATTAGAATCGAACAATTGGAAATGAATGACTCATCAAGACTTCAAGAATCAGTCGAACAAAAACACAAAAATGAAAAGATAGAGAAAAATATGAAATATCTCCTAGGAAAAACAACTGACCTGGAAAATAGATTTAGGAGAGACAATCTAAGGATTATAGGGCTTCCTGAAAGCCATGATGAAAAAAAGAACCTAGACACTATCTTCCAGGAAATCATAAAAGAAAACTGCCCTGATATTTTA